>BMAT01012876.1:8527-26917 GCA_019649035.1 Elysia marginata
CCAACCACGACTCTCCTGAACTTCACCCTCTAACTTCTAACTATTCTGAAAGACTCGTGTTGCATGCCCTGTGTTTCATTAGGCTCTCTTGGTGTGTTGCTGGCCCCGCTGTGGTGGTACTGTGTCCACGACTCGCCTGAACTTCACCCCAGGATGACCACCAACGAGCTGACCATCATCACCAGCAACAGGAAGGCTCAGGAGTCTCACCTCAACAAAGCAGTGAGTCAAAGCATCAATCGGAAAACCTAAAATGTCTGTAGTTTCAGCCGAACAATAGAACGATTCAAATAATTTGTAAATAAAACAATAATAAAGATTGTAGAAAATAATGCTTATTGCTCATTTCTACTGTTTTATTTACAAATTATTTGAATCATATATCTGATAGATGAACCAACCACCCGTGTAACAAATCCCTCGACAAACTGATCAGCTAATTCTTCAGTCAACCAGCTTATCTATTCACTAATCAACCAAACCAAACACGAACCAACTAACCAACCATTAATCCACTTATCGAACAGTTGACCAACTTATCAGTCGACAAACTAATTAACCAGTTAGTGATTAAACCATCATTCAATCAGCCTAGGATTCGTTCTACCTTTGCCCATGTCCCAGCCACTGAACCCGCCTTGGAGCAAGATCCTCAGGTCTCCAGCTGTGTGGGTGATCTTAGTGGGTCACATCAGCAACAAGTGGATCACTTCCTTCATGATGTCCTACATGCCGAGATTTGTGTCAGACCTCTTCCAATACAACTTACACACGGTAACAAATAGCTTCCGCCTCCTTTGTGTTCGTTATCCCCATAATTATAAAAAAAACAACAACCAAAAAGTAAAGAATATATTTTAACTCGAAATGAGTGACTCCAGGTATCCACTTGAAGCTTTGCCGACAACGTTCTATGCTAGCCAAGCAAATCATAGAAAAATGGAAATCGTTCCTCAGCTTTGAGGGTTAATAACATTTGGTGGTAACAGCACTTATTGACAAACAGTGGATAGTGCAGTATCTCTACAGGTTGACCTCGAGATCGTGCCAGCAGTATGCTGGTAACTACAGAACTCTAAGTCTAACCTAGTTCGTAAATTATATAGATCTATCTATAAGCGGTATGCTCCAGCCCTTCCCGATCTCTCCGAGTACAAATACTAAGTCTAAGTCCTTAAAACACCCCTTCTCTTAATAACCACAAACTTAATGGCTGCGGTCTTGAGTGACAATACAGACTTTAAGCAGCAGTGCGTGAGTATGACGCAAACGTCTGTGGGTCTATTTTTAGAAACTGGGTGTTCATTATTTTTATAGTTTCTCAATCTGCTTTCCCGATTTTCACGTAAACGTAGTGAGACACGGTGCGTGTGCTAAAGGTCTCTAATAACAAGTTTGAAACCACCTGCACAATTCAGTCCATGTGGCAGTGATCATAGGAGATCTATCTAGATCATGAAAGATTTAAAAATACAGTGGAATCCTGATAAAGTCAACACCTCGGGACCGAAAAAAAATGTGTTGACTCAAAGCAAGGGTTGACTTTCACCATAACAAAGGTATAAAGAAATACAGAACGCGACTGCCAAACTGCGTTGACTCTATGCAAGAGTTTTGCTCAAAGGTGTTGACTTTAAGTGGATCAACTGTAGAATTTTTCAGGAGTTGAAAACTCAAAGCCTGCGACGTGACTGTTGAGAATATTGCAATCTTTTTTCGTCCTAAATCTTCTCAAGCAAGTTCAAAGCTAAAAAATTATTTTGGCCTACAGCTTGTAAAAAGCCTACATCAATTTATATACCGGTATCATACTTTCCTCACACAGCACTTTTTTTTTATAAATCTCATCACTCAAATAATGAAATACCAAACTATAAGAACAAAAAGTTAGGTTGTGTAACAGCGCAAAGAGGCTTTAAAGTCAAACACACATCCATTTTAAAAGATGGCACCTTGCACGTGTAAGCAACCGGTGTTAAAGGAATACGTACAACTGTGGACCTTTGTTAAGAACCTAGCCCGATCTTAGAGTGTCTGCCTCAAGTTTAATCTACAATAATTGTCAGCTGCAGTTTGTAAAGATTTCTATCTTTCCAATTTCACTCAGATCCAAAACGGAACAGCCCAAGCCATGCAATCAGCTCCGTCAGCTGTAGGAACTATGGTAAGAATTTCCTTTGACAAACATGTTGGCTTTTTTTCGTGAACTTACCTAGTTTCGTGTGGGATTTTACAAATATCCTTTGGTAGAAACGACCTATTTTGAAAATAGCACAATCACAGTTCAATGCTATTATTTCAGAGACTTTGCAATTAAAAAATGTAATGGTAAGTATTAAGATTTAAAAAAATTATTTGAAACATTTTATTCGGATATATTTGCATATAAATCTAATGCTAATATTTGTTCATATCAAGAGTTTCTCTGCTCTAAGCCCCATTGGTTAAAGCAGAAAGCAAATATTAAAAGATTAATAACAGTCGAGAACATAAAAAACCCGATCGCCTTTGAGGACAGAGTATTGATATGATACAACATTAGAGAAAGTGTGTACTCTGGAGTTCACAGAAGTCTTTATCTCTATAATTATAAACACTACATGTATTCCAGGAAGGTCTGTTTGCTTCTCTGCCTTTCATGGGTCGCATCGTGTCTGGCATAGCTGCCGCCGCGATATCTGATTGGATGCTCAGAATGGGCGTGTCCACCTCTACTACACGGAAGACTTTCCAAGCCGTTGGTAATATCATTCTGTGTGTATGTTGTTTGAATAATAATAATTATGCCAGACCTTTGATTCTTTATACTGGTCTTGCTTGCTATTGGACATAAAAATAATTATGCCAAAACTTTGACTTTTTATCTCTCATGTAATTCTACAAATAATTTTAGATATCGTATTAAATCCTTGAACACAGGAACTCGTTGGTCGATAGAGTTCTGGTTAAAAAAATCAGAACAGCATTTCTATGTATACGACATACATTGTACTTCGTGCTCAGTGACATTCATTATCGACAGTGTCTCTTGTTCTAACTTAAATTTCACATGCATATATATATATATATATATATATATAAGATACCGGCACGACTTTCGTTGTAGGAAACTGGAGCTGCGGAATGTGCACCCTCTTCCTGGCTTTCATCCCTATGAATCCGGCCATGTCAATGGGTTTCTTAGTCCTCGCTCTCACCATGCAGAATCTCACATCTGTGGCTTACAAAATCAACTTACTGGATATCGCGCCGAAGTGAGTTACAAGTTACAATATAGTAGTTTGAAAACATGAATCGGATAGGTATTACAAGCTTCAACCTGAATAATTCTGATGGTTTATACCTAAGATTGCTTTGAAGTTTCCGCTTGTTGTATGCTGATTGAAAAATTAAAAAAAAAACCTGTGTTTTTTAGCACCCTAAACAAAATTTGCCATGCCTAGGGGCAAAGAACGTTTGATGATTCCCCCTCTCTGTACTGCCACCCAGGTATGCTGGACTCTTGAATGGTGTGATGTCCACAGTATCAACCCTCGCTTCCTTGCCTGCCCCGGTTATAACATCACTTCTCATTGCTGATGTAAGCCCGATGGATACTACTGTAGTGATCTTACGACCATACAATACGTTACGTTCACAGTTATAAGATGGACTGTACAGATCACGTTACGTTCACAGTTATAAAATGGACTGTACAGATCAGTAGTTTTTAAAGTAAATACATATGTAGTACGAACTACGAGTGCTTACCAACCACACTATCATTTTTTATTCCTTAAATGCATTATAATTTAATTAGTTGTTTTTTTTAATATAAAGAACACTATTATCACATAGTTTTACATAAACTAACAATAATAATAATTACTTATTCAACATAAATGGTAGAAAATAAATCTGTGTTTATTGACCGAGCCTAAAGTTTTGGAGATTTGACATGAAAGCAACATTGAAATCCATTTTGAAAGAAAAAAAACCACCATAAAACTAAAAGCTGGCTTCAGTGCTTGACCTAAAACTGCTAATGTATTGGGTTGCTTTTTTAAAATTATGAATCTATCAATAGGCGAAATGAGGCGATTGTAAATTAATATAACCAGAATTATGAACAGCACAATGATTATTCTTCAGGGCTCCCCACAAGGCTGGCAGGCAGTGTTTTGTATGGTGGCCGCACTGACAACGTTTGGTGGGCTTATCTTCATCCTGTTTGCCCGAGGAGATATCCAGGACTGGGCCATGTCGCCTAGCAACACAAAACCAGCTGACCTCGAGGCTGACCTTGCTACTTCCGGTAGAAAGCGTCGCCATTCTGGCGCTGGACTTGAGGCTCCACTAGACTCGTATGTAGACTCTCAGACGCCATGTAAATCTGGTGGGCCATTGCGGGAAATGCGCTCCCTCCCAGTAACAGGAGTTGGGGGAGGCACGGGTTTTAAACCCAAACAGAAGCTAAAGAGAAGCGCCACTGTTGAAGTCGGTGCCTTTGTGAGGAGAGTTCGTTCACAGGCGTTTTCTAATCTACCCTTCTCGGACTTTCCTTGAAATGATAACACTATTTGGTGTTTTTTTCTCTTTATTTGACGGTTATAAAATCATCAACGCAATTTTTGCTAAAATGATTTTTTTTAAAAACATAGGTTCATAATACTGATTTGGTTTAGTCTTAGATTTAAATTTTTTCAGTATATGTACTTTTTAGTATATTATGGTTAGTTCATGTTTGTAGGACTCTTTGATATCGTTTGGATAAACAAATGTGATACTTTATATTAATACTAACGTGCAAATAGATTGATTTTAGAATAACATGTTTCTTGTTAGATGTGCTTATTGTGCAAAGCTTTCCACAAACTGCCATTCTTAATTAAAACAGGCTTAATAGTTTGCTTACTCATGCAATAACCAAACTGCTTCAGCCGCAGAACTTATGTGTGTTGCTAAATTTTACAGTATTTTAATGAAAATGTATGTGTTCAATCTGTTGCATAATCGCTTTAGCTCATGCAATGAAATTTCAGCTTTTGACAATTTTTTTAAACTCTTGTTTATAATTTTTCTGGTCCTGCTTCCAGCTTTGCAAATGGCATTAAATGTATTTTACTGCTAAATGCTTTTATTCAACGCTTTTTGTCTTGATTTTTATAAAACCAGACTGTTTCTTTTTCTCACCTAAAAAGTTTGAAAGTTTTGAAAAAAAAACCCCTAGGACCTGCATGGGACAAATTTTGGAGTAGATAGTACAACTCCACACTTCTCTGAACAAACCCTACAACTATAGTTCTAAAAAAAATCACTACAGTATTTGTTTTTCAGATTGTTTTTATTTTTACATGTGTAAAAAAAGGTACGACAATCAATAAAGTATTTTTAAAATTCATCGATTTTTTAAAATCAACGGTATACAAGTAAATTCACAGCGCTTTTTAGGAATCACCGCTTGACTGCCTAAAACATCCCTTAGTCCGGAAAGTGCATGGCTTTTCTTTCGTCTTCTTGCGTCATTTCTAGCGAACAACGAGTGATAAGGTAAGAAAAGGTAGAAGGTGATAATGTTATGGAATCACCTTCCTCTCTTTTATCTAAGAACTTTAGACTGACCCCAGTAATGCAATGCCTCCCTATTATTACTTTGGTAATGTATCAACCTGGTTGGCATTGAGATAACTGTTAATAAATTTTAATGAAAAGATGTACATGTTCTGGTTTGCACAAAACAAGCGTCTAGTTATGACGATTTGAAGGCAAGAAATCGGCTGCTACATGTATATTCAACTTTTCATTCGGCTGGATAACTCGACACAAATGCACCAGTTATTGAAAGATTCGAGGAGAAGGCAAGGAAACTAAACAACACGATAACAAAGGAGTTCAGGAAAAGACTCAACAACCTTCACAACAACAAAAGAGAAACATAAAGCACTGGACACAAACAGTGGTGAGTTCATTGTTATCCCAAAGCCTAGTACACCGAAGGGTCCACCGAAAAATCTCACACCTTTAACACTACTCAACATTATCAGAAAACTTTTATCTTTAATTGTGATACAGAGAATACGACCAAACGTGTGGCGTCGTGGTCTAGTGGTAGACGCTCGGCTTTTGGACCGAGAGGTCTGAGATTCGAGTCCTGCTTTCGGCAGGTCGACGTTTAGTCCTTGAGAAAGGCTATTTACACACATTATTTCGCCGTACTCATGCGTTAAAGGAGTACCCGGCTATAGGCAGAGAAATTCTTGTCAGTGTGCTAAAGTGATGCGCTTGATTAGCTGCTCCTTTGTGAGTTCAAAAGGTGATTTGGTTGGTATTGACCTGTCGGGGAAATCATGTAGAGCGCTTAGAGCACATTAGTGGATTAGGCGCTATATAAAATCAGTCTTTACTTTTTTTCTCAAAGCTAAAGCATTTTCGGCCCTATGGAGTACGTTGGATGTAGCAATGATGCACAACTGGCTTACCTCCAAAACTATCCAAGAGAAAATCTTGATAACAGGAGTAGACATGTCGACGCTATTTGATGCCAGAAAATCTATCCTCTACGTCTACGTTCTCTGAAACACCATTGCCGATGACGAGTGGAGAATTATACAAACAACACTGCAATCGACACTAAGGGTAAAATAGACTGGCCAAAGGAAAAAAAACGTTCACAAGCAATGTAAGCACACCTCAAGGGGACAACAGCCTTAGCCCTGTGTTACTCGTTGTATATCTAGAACATTCCTTGGAATAAGTAAGACAAACACTACCGAAACCAAAAAACTGATTTAGAAATAACACTCCTGAGAGAAATTTCATACGCCGACGACGTAAACTTTATTGAGTCGCAAAACATCAGACGTAGTAAATTTTAAAGTATTAGAAAAACACAAAATCTTTGTCAATGTTGAAAGAACAGAATATACCACACTGAACCGAAACGAGATCACCAGGAAAAATGCAAAAAAAAAAATCAGGAACACTCGTAGAAGGCAGAGAATCTCAAAAGAAGAAAACAGCTTTGCACTGTAGCACTTGCAAAATTCCAAAACGTTTGAATTTGTAGCAGAAAAATGAAAACCAATAGAGAGATGCAGCTGCATAAAGCGTTAATTAAATTATCGTTAACATACTATTGTGGTACATGAGCGCTCACGGAAACTGAAAAAAAAATAAACACTCGTACATTGTAGGTGAATGCAATAGAAAACAGCTTATGAAGATTTTAGTAATCTGAAAACCACAAATACGTCCCTGTATGAAAATTGCAACGAGCGCCCACTTTCCATATATATATCTCAGTGTGCCGCTGGAGCATGTATTGGACACAATCTAAGGAGATATATAAAGAAGTTCCTGCAAATAAAGCAATAAACAGTTTTTTTCATCACACAAGTGGACATGTAAAGAGGGAGACCAATGAATACAGTAGCTGCTGTGCGTAACAAAGACCTGTCCGAACAACATCACTGACCCTCAAAAGCCAAAAGGACTTCGAAAAATTAAGAAACACTGCACACAAGAGAAGCCAGTGCAGTGAGCTAGCAACAAGAATACAAAAAGATGCCTAGGCGTCCAAGTCGGATACTGAGATGCGAGGGACAATATGGTAGGTCATGTTCTTAAATATAGAAAAGGAATATCAGTTTAAGAGTGTAATATTACCGGTACTAATATACCGGCTCTGTGACCTAGCGGTAAAGACGCTCGCTCAGAGATCGGGAGGTACGGGTTCGATCCCCGGCCGAGTCAAACCAAGGACTTTAAAATTGGTATTAGTAGCTGATCCGCCTGTAGTGCTAAGTCTGGTCGGCCCTATGTCAGGATAATGTGACTGGGTGTGGTGTATGCAGCGCTCAGTATATCACAGTGTGGCAGCACTCTTTCAATTTTCCCAAGCGCCGTCTCTGATATAACCTTGTAGTTGAAAAAAGACGTTAAAATTCAAACAACCAACCAACCGGTACTAATAACTTGCATTTGTCTCAACAAGGCATGAAGTCGTAGGCTGCCCAAAAGAGATTCTTTAAAAAAGATTTGTGGGGGTGCATTGAACATTTGTCCGTTATTGTCTTCAAAAACTGAAAAAATTTTTAAGCGCAAAAATTATATCCTTTTGACTAGATGCAATTTTTTACGCTTACTAGAATACTGGAGAAATTTCCCTAACTACAAAATTAATGTTCAAACGTTTGATCTTAATGACTAAAAAAATGAAACAAAATTTTTGAAAATAGTGTTGAAATGAAAACAAAATTTTGTCTACAAAGTTTTAAGATAAGACCTCAGACACATTTAAGTCCATGCCGATAAATATTGTTTCATCTTTACCGTGAGTATAATGTGGTGTAGGCCTATTTATACTTTTAAACTTTAAAAAACTCGTGATCATTTCAAAACTCTGTTGACATGAAGTTGACAGTTTTATCTGTCTGTGAAATAAGCTTATTCCTTAGACTACAGAAGCATATTTAGAAAGACGGTAGCTTTCAAATGCAAAAAATAAATAACTGTCAAAAAGATGTGAGAATTTCATGGCACATTGTGACATATCCGCTTTATTCCACTGTTTGCCAAAAATCACAAAGTCTCTTCCGTGAAATGGGGGGGGCCTAGATAGCTCAGTTGGTAGTGGCCTCGCTCCGTGGCCAAGAGGTCGCGGGTTCGAAACACAGCCGAGCACAGTCCAGGCCCCTACTGGTTGGGTCGGTGCCAGTATAATGTGAGCGGCTGAGGCTATGTCATGGTATCCCCGCTAGTCTCTGGGTGGCAGCCCGTAAATTGTCATTGGGACCCAAGCCCTGAGAGCACCTTTGAAGTGGAATTGGGCTTGTAAAAATACCCTTCAATCAATCAATCCGTGAAATGGAATCTCTAAAAGATTTATCTGGGTAGAATAAGATATTCCTTGCTTAAGATAAAGATTTGAGTATGATCAAAGCAGTTTATCCTCATAGGGTTCTTTGAATCAAAATTTAAGTAATAAACAAATCAATTAAAACACTCTCGGAGAAAAAAGCCTGGAGGGAAAGAAAGATAGAGAGGGAGAGAAAAAAAGAGAGAACTAGAGAGCGAGAGAGAAAGAGAGCTAGAGAGCTAGAGAGAGAGAGAGAGAGAGAGAGAAAGAGAGAGAGAGAGAGACTAGTTTTTATAATTTCTGATCTTGCTTCAAGTGTCTCAAATTTACTGTACTATATAACAGCACCATTTTCTTACAACCGATAATAGTAGTAGCTGCAGTATCGTTTGATTATATCTCCAGATTACCTCCAGATTATATTTGTTGATACAGGCTGCCAGATCTCCATCAGCATTATGGGCTGTTTCAAACACACCATCTAGTTCCGGAACTGGGCAGTTTAAAACAAAGTGATCTGTTGTTTCAGGAGCCTTGCTACATCGGTGGCACACTGGAGAGCCTTTCAGTTTCCACTTGTGCATCACATAGGCGATCCTTGCATTTCTTGTTCGAGGTTGGTCTGTTATCACCCAATGCTTTCTTTCTAAAATTGTGAAGCCAGGAAGAGGTTGGGTTGGATTAGTTACTATACTTTCACCTGTCACAATGTTATCTTCCCATTCTGTCCTCCATTCCTCTGTTGCAATAAAGTTTTCAATCTTTTCATAGTAGAAGGGATTCCTTGACCTCTGTCTTCTTGTTGTAGGGGCTTCATTGTATACACTGTATTTGTTTAATCGGTGTGTTCTCTGCCATGCCCTCGATTATTTTGATTATTTTCGTCGCATCTTCTTTTCTGATGTGAGGAGATGCAACTGAGCTTATGGTAAGAAGCCACTGGATCTGCGTTGATTTGAGACAGCGATCTATTGTCCTCATTCATTCACGCAGTTTAACATCAACCAGTTCGGTGTTCTGGCTTCTGGTCCACACAAGAGCACAATATTCAACTGCACTGTAACACAGGACAAGAGTTGACGTTCGCAGAACAGATTGTGAGGCGCCTCGTGTAGTTCTTACTTAGTCAGTCCTACAAGTAGGTAGGTAATTACATAGATATTACTTGAAAACTCAATAGACTTAGAAAATGTAATATGAAAACTGGAAGTGAAGAAGAATAGAAACCGCTTAATGGATGCAGATGATTGACGGTTGCTAGATATAACTTACGGTACACAATGCTGAATGTACATTCGTGAAGGTACGCATGAAGAAGGTTTATCCCTCAGCCGATGTTTATGCCTTGCTTATTCCACTCATTGGAGGAAAAACATAACAAAAGACACACAAGGCTGACAAAGTCATGGAACAGCGATTGCGGTACTCGCAAGTATTCCCGTCGATATTTTGATGAAAGAAAAATAGAAGTTTCATTTCTGAAACTAATGGAGCTGAAAGAAACAGAACAACCTGGGGAACAAATGCAGAGAGACCCTGAATAAGTCATGCGCTTCCTTTACTATCCGCATAAACTGGTGAGTTGCTTAATCTGTTTCTCAATTTTCAGTTGCCCCGGTGTAAATCAGCGCTGGCATTTTA
This sequence comes from Elysia marginata, assembly GCA_019649035.1. Classification (NCBI taxonomy): domain Eukaryota; kingdom Metazoa; phylum Mollusca; class Gastropoda; family Plakobranchidae; genus Elysia; species Elysia marginata. The sequence goes on from BMAT01012876.1 coordinate 19,005, forward strand.
GTTTGGCTGAAGAGAAAAAAAAACCCACCGAAAAACAACATCCCATATCATGTATTTTCTGCCTTGATTAGTGTTAGCGTTATTTTGCCCTTACAAAATTTAGACATTGTGAAAAAAACGCACCACAAGTAAACACCAACTGTTCATAATTCATTTCAAAAGGATAACTTATACTGTGGGCTTGTAGTGTGTTGTATTGTTTCAGAATACATGTACCTGACTTCAAATTTCCTTATATCACAGTACTAAGTATTACCGATTTTTAGCCTTTTTGTTTTATCGCTGTGCATAGTGCTGGCAATTTTCAAACAAAATGTATCGAGTTTAGTTTTAAAATACATGTACACATTTTGGCCCTGATAATTATTGCTACCTTGCTAAGGGGGACACAGAAAAAACATGTTTACATTTACATACAGTGAGGAAATTGTTTCACTGCCAGACCCACCATTACTGTCAAAATGATGCTGTCGGATTTGTTTGTAACCGCTCCAAACAAGTCGCGGTGGCATTTAAATTTTAATATTTTTTGAGCACGTTATAGCTGCGTCCTGTGTAAAATTATCATTACTGAAGAATAAGATGTTATAATGTTTTTTTTCGAATTTGAAGTTTCATACTTAAGACTCACCAGGATTTGCCGGGAAATACTTTGCTTTCATTTTAAGGTCCTTTTCACTTAGCCTGAAAATTTGAAAGCCTTTTTCCAATTTTGTGTAATTTTGTTGTTGTTAATTCTTTTCTGATTTTAAGCTAAGATAACGGCTTAAAAGTTAAATGGTCTTGTGAAGACTACTTTATTTTCAAAGACAACCTGCTTTTTATCCTTTCTCATATATCAATCTAACACTAGTGATAAGTTTATCTCCCTAAGACGGGACTGATACATGAATGACAGCTCGTTGTTGTGAACCGATTCTTTCTTAAATCGACACTGTTCTGCACTTGTTGTGGAATAACATCCAAGGACAAAACTAGAATGTTGAATAGGTTTTTTTCCGTTGTTTTCTATTAAAATGGCCTTTATGATGATCTTTAAAAGGCCTGGGCTTTAAAGGTACGGTAGCAATATTATAAATGACACCTTAACAATTCAAATATAGCAATTTTCTAAGTAGCAAACGGCTTTCAATGTTATGACCAGCGATAAATCGTCTAGCTTCTACAGACTTAAGCATATCGAAATTGACTTGTAGGAAAAACGGTATTTCCCAAGGAAACACCTGGTGATGTACAACACAGTCTCGTGTTTCGAATTGGAAGGAACTAAAATTTTTCAAAGTAAATTACATAATATGTCTCGCAAGTTACGTATTGTTGGCCTATAATCACTTCTTTGCTTAAACTAACAACTAATAATTCTGTTTATGATTGCATCTTATAGCTCTAACCCCATCAATGTTCACCTACCGCTAGCTAGTAGCTATGATTGAATGGTTTGAATTCTCCGCTGATAGATCTAGTAGTTTCAAGCAAAATGGTGTTTAACTCTGTACCGCTCATTTGATCATCCACAGTTCAACATCCACCAGTGTCACCAAATCTTCCTCGATGGACATAAGCTGGGAAGAGAGTCATGTGATACATCCCAGGGTTCGCCAACGCAAATCTCTAGGCAAAGTTCTAGACGACAAGTTTAGTTCTCGGTAGGTCGTAGGGCACTACTGATAGCTCAAGTTTTATCCCACATTTTCCCCAGGGTTCAACCTGCGTACCATGTCGCACATCAAACACAATCCAACAAAACCAAATATTGTGATGGCCAATTAAAGTTTATTTATTTTACGGTGAGCGGTCGTTTTGCTATCTAGACTCTGTTATGTCGAATTCATTTCCTTAAACGTTTCAGACAGGCTAAATCATGGCGACGACACGTTAAAGTCAGAAAAAAATGTTTTTTTTTAAAGGTCTGTTTTTCGTAGACAAGAACACAAAAATACAATTTACCATGAAGTAAGGTGCAAGCTTGACATTGTTGAATGGAGTTGATGGAGGAGTACCTAGCCGTAAGGGAAGGGCGGCGTGATAGAAGAGACAGAGAGAGAGAGAGAGAGAGAGAGAGAGAGATAGAGAGAGAGAGAGACAGAAACAGACAGACAGACAGGGATTTTATGTGCAACACAAAGAGCGTGACGGTTGCACTTTATGAAATAGAATGTATTATTATTATTATTAATATTGTTATTCATTTTTACTATTATTATTTTTATCACACTATTAGTAGGCTATTATTATTATTATTATTATTATTATTATTATTATTATTATTATCAAACACATAGCCACAACCCCAGTCACACTCACATTCCCACTTTCACACGCATACAACATTAACAATCTACCAGTAAAACGTAGATAGATATAAAAAACAATTTCAACAAAATATGCATGATATACGAACATACAAAAGATGCCGTTGCGTATTTTAAAAACTATTGAACGACTTTATTTGTACAACTTTCCTTTGGTTTTGAAGCAGCTACAATTTTGTCCTTTCAACAAATGATGAACAAACCTATTGACAATTACTGAAAAAGAGGTGAAATCAGTTGTGATCTAAAATCTTCCATGTATGAATGACATAAACAAATTGATTCTAGGTCTAATTTAGATAGACAGAAAGAAAATAGAGTCATTTAAAGCAGACTTGCATCGGTTTAAACACTCTAGCCAAAGTTCCTTTGTTACTATTAGGTTTTCTAGCACCCTTTACCTCTTTCTTGATTATACTCCATTCCTTAGGCTAATAGTAATACACAAGAAAACATTATAGTTTACGCAGAGCCTAATTTTGAAGAAAATAGCGTCCAAATCAAGTCTAGATATACAGGAATAAAGGGAATACAGGAACAATCATCAAATTGAGTCAGAGGCCCGTAGAAATAGATGGGCTAATCCCATTGTGGGGATCAAAGAGCTGGCTTGAGAGGGAAATCCATGCAGAATTTGTGTCTGTGCAGTAGTTTGTCGATTTGTTTTTTTTGAATGAGCTAATGCTTGGGACATTGAAAGTGATATCTGGGAGGCTATTCCATGTCTCACTTATCCTAAGACTAAAGTATTTTTTTCTGATATCTAGCTGGCAGTTCTGTTTTGCGAGTTTGTAGCAATGACCTCTTATTCTAGTGTCTTTGTTGAATCTAAGATAGTCTTCAACATTAACGTTACAGAAACCGTTTGATAGTTTATATGCTTCTATCAAATCTCCACAAAGTTTTCTATGTATTAAGCTTGCGAGTTCTAAGGCTTGTAGGCTTTCTTTTTTGTTTAGTTTTCTTTTCATACACTATATTAATCCCTTTCGGAAAATGTCTCTAGTTTACTCAGCGTAACTGTGTCGCCACAGAGCAGCGCCACTAATGCCCATGCCCCAGCAGACCAGTAAATTTGAAGCCTGTAGCTGGGTACCCATATTACATGTGGGTGGACTGGGGAAAGTTAAGGTAAATTGCTTTCCCAAGGCAAAGGGGCCTAGATAGCTCAGTTGGTAGTGGCTTCGCTCCGTCGCCAAGAGGTCGCGGGTTCGAAACACAGCCGAGCACAGTCCGGGCCCCCACTGGTTGGGTCGGTGTCAGTATAATGTGACCGGCTGAGGCTAAGTCATGGTATCCCCGCTAGTCTCTGGGTGGCAGCCCGTAAATTGTCATTGGGACCCAAGCCCTGAGAGCACCTTTGAAGTGGAATTGGGCTTGTAAAATACCCTTCAATCAATCAATCATTTCCAAGGCAATTGCAACATGGCATTGTCAGGAATCGAACCCGCGACCTCCAGATCTCGAGTCCGACGCGCTAACCACTCCGCCACGCTGCCCCTCAAGATAGCTGAGATTCGATATATCTGGTACCAATTTTATTGCCCGTCGTTGAACGTTTTCTCTTTTTCTATAGGCCTGAAACAGATCAAAGATCAAGATCCATGCATTCTGTCCAAATGAGTCGTAAGTCGGAAGGCTTAGTTTGGAGATATAGGCTTTTAAAGTTAAGTGGGTGTTTAGAAATCAAAATTTTTTTATGTTAGATATTGAAGCCTAAACCATTTCTAAACAATTTTCACACCTAATTGATGTTCAAATTTTATTTCTTAGGTGTCTAATTTAAGTTGGTATGATTGCTAAGGCCTCAATATCTTTATAGTCGTCTAAATTTTGAATGCTGTTTTCTCCCCTTTCTGAAATTCTACAAGCCCTAACCCTGCCGACTTCAAACAGCTCTAACTTCATACAGAAGCATGATAGAGCTTTTCTGTTTGTTGTATTTCAAAGTAGAGAAAATAATCTTTTCTATGATACCAATATCTGACTACCTTCAAATATCGACTTAAGACTCATTTAGAGTGGTTGCAAGACTTAATTTTAGACTCTTATTAAGTCTTAATCTACAATTTGATCTAGATATAGCCCGAATTCTACAGAATTCAACATTTGAAGTGGTCAAAACTATTTTGTTTATGTGTGTACTTCCGCTTACCATTTTGAAAAAAAATGAATGAGCGAGAGAGTATTCACGTCGGCCGCGTTGACTCGCACACTGGACGGCGGTCTCACAGACAAGAGAAGGTGGCCTAGGCCCCACGTCCCACTGGGAGAGAGAGAGAGAGAGAGAGAGAGAGAGAGAGAGAGAGAGAGAGAGAGAGAGCGAGAGAGAGAGATGAAATTTTAATATTAGGGTTTTTAAATTACAGTCAGTAAGTTCTTAACGATCAAAACCAACAAACAACCGATGATGCTGTCAGCCCTTTATTATCCTTTCAGATTGGCTTCTTTATCTCATTTTACGTCTCGCCGCTCTATTACCGAAGGACATGATCTCATGAAAGAAATGATAATCGATTTCGAATTGGAAGAGAAAATTGAAAGCGTAGAACTCAGCGCAACAGAGGAGCAAGACACTCAACCTGACAGAAACATTGCTGAATGTTCTGATGGAGCCGGTGGGCGCGGTGCGGAGCGGCGGACAACGGAACTGTCTGAGACCTTCCTCTGGGTAGCGTGGCACAAGTTGAGCATGGTAAGCAACAGAGGAAATTGTGGCAACCCCTGAGCAGTACAATCAGTAATGATTGAAATACATGTACTTAGGATATGAGATCAGCAGTGAATTGAACTAAAATTAAGAGAAACTTGCCGGAAACTGGTTACCTTTGGTAAGATTTGAACCCTCGGCTTATACAACTTCTATATTCAGTTGCACCTTAAGTAAAAGAAGAAAAAAAACCACATTGATTTATCATGTTGCCACCATACTTTTTTTACAAAAGTTTTGTAGGAAGAAAAAAATACAACCTTAGAGTAAGATTGTTTTTCTTTACTATTTTTTACATAATTACTGTGATTAATGTAGCAGAGTAAACATGTAAAAACACCCTTAAAATCCAAGGGTATAGAAACCCTACATAAAACTATTTCAGATAGATGACTGTCTACACCAAACAGAATTTTACGTGAGGCATTTTAGGATGATAGATCACCCTTATTCACACACACACACACACCAATAGATCTTTGAATAATAATAATAATAATAGCAATAATAGTAATAATATTGATAATAATAATAATAATAATAATAATAATAATAATAATAATAATAATAATAATAATAATAGTAATAATAATAATAATAACAACGGGCTTTTCATATTTTTTGCTTAGGTTTCTGAGCGTGCGGATGAAGTTGGCGCTGTGTGCAATTTCTTGCAAATGGACAAATTTTATGACTCTGTCACGCCTGGCTATTATATTTCGCAAAGACGAGGTACACTGGCATTTTGATTGGTTTTGAAAGTATGTGTTATGAAAGTAAAAACATGCACAGGAAGAACAATTCAGTAAAAGAATAGCCCAATGAAAGGAAAGATATGTTTTTGATGGACACTAGTAAAGTAGGCCTAGAGAAATTTGTATGAAAACTTACTGTAGTTCTGCTTCTAGTATTATGTAAATTTAGCAAGGGACCCTGAGTAAAAGGCAATTGCAGCGTCATACCGGCAACAGTACTCTAATTAATATAAGAGAAATAAAAAACAGTTAGAGCAGCCATAGCAGTGCAGAATTTAGTAGTAATGATAGCTACAGCAACAGCAGTAGCAACAGTGGTAGTCACGCAGCAGCAGCAGTAGTAGTAATGGTAGTAGTAGTAGTAGTAGTAGTAGTAGTAGTAGTAGTGGAGGTGATAGTAGTAGTAGTAGTAATAGTAATATCAGCAGCAGCAGCAGCAGTAGTAGTAGTAGTAGTAGTAGTAGTAGTAGTAGTAGTAGTAGTAGTAGTGGTTGTGGTGGTGGTGGTAGTAGTACAAGTAGTATTAGTATTAGCAGCACAAGTAGTAGTAGTGGTAGTAATAGTAGTAGTGGTTGTGGTGGTGACGGTAGTCGTAGTAGTAGTAGTAGTAGTAGTAGTAGTAGTAGTAGAAGCGGTTGTGGTGGTAGTAGTAGTAGTAGTAGTAGCAGTAGTAGTAGCAGTAGTAATAGTAGTAGTAGTAGTAGCAGTACTAGTAGTAGTTGTAGTAGTAGTAGTAGTAGTAGTTGTTGTTGTTGTCGTTGTTGTTGTTGTTGTTGTAGCAATAGAGAAGAAGAGGAGATCAAAGGTGCAACACATTTCAAATTTACCTTCAAATGAAATTTAAAGTTGAGACGGAGAGGTTTGTTTTTCCAAAACGTTTTTATTTCTTTCTTTTCAAAACAGGCACTTACCCAGGCCAACAAGGTGCAGCACTGACATCTTGTAGCACCCGCAGTCGAAGGGCCTCCCATGTCACTCAATGCAGGCCTACTGTGTACGAGTGAGGGATCATGCACGCAAGCAAACAGCTTTGTTGTCTGTGATGACTCACTTTGCACAAAGGCTAAACACTTTAATGCCATCACACTCACCCCTTGCGGTTCAGAAGTTAAGAGGCGGCGGCGAGAAAGGTTTTAGAGGAAGGAAGATTTGTATCATATAAGCTAAAGACATGAAAAACTACAATATAAGGCTTACTAAAGCAAAACTCGTGGCGTGTTGCCGCAGACACTTTGTCCGGAAATTAGTAGTAAGCATTTGGCGACGGGACCGACGGTTAGATTGTCACATCTACTCATGGTGGTGGTTTGGGCGTGGAGCGGGTTAGCCCATGGGCCTAAAATCCTGGGAAATGTGTGAAGGAATGAAAGTGGCATGGGCTATCTCTTCCCACACCAAAAAAAAAACCTGATTTTTATTTCTCGTCGGATCCGGTCTAACCTAGGCCACCATACTAAACAGGCCGAATACTCCAACATGAGTAGGTATTATATTATTCCCTATATTTTGTATGTAACTTTGTTTTGGGCCGGCCCATAACAGGAAACACTAGTTGAGTTCTCATGTGCCCTAACTAGACTAAGAAATTAAAAGAGATAGATAATTAGAGCCCTCATGCAAAAGTTTGTTTACTCTTTGACCGGCAGGCGCTTTGAGTACGGTGGCCTAGGGTCTAATATACTGTAGAGCCTCCTGCAACAATTCTTTTGCTTAAATGTAACACTTTTATTTATCAGACTTAAACTGTATAGTGAATTCCGATTCGATGACCTTGACCTTTTAAAATAAGATTTCGTTTCCGATATAAGTTATCAAGTATGTGATAGCTGGACGATACTTTAAATTGGTAAAACAAACTTATTTCTATTTTGAAATATTGGCAATAATTATTATACACGTTATAGAACATTCTGTTGTGAACCTTTGTCAAAATAAACAATACTGTAATGATACTGATGGCATGGTCATTGATAAATCATCTTTTACAGGGCATAACTATCTCATTTAGGGGGTGGCCTATGCATTTCACATAAAGGAAATGCAAAAATTAATTAAATTAGCACCCGTCTGAAACCTGTACAAAATGTAGCCTTAATATTAATGTAATAATAGCACTAGTAGTAGTAGTATTAGTAG
>BMAT01012881.1:43936-58367 GCA_019649035.1 Elysia marginata
TCTTATCGATCCGAACAGTGGATCGACAGATAAAAGAGAGGATAAGACACTGGGACTTAGATATAGACAGAGGAAGAGAGGGAGAGAGAGTGAGAGAATTTTTTAAAGTTAGGATTTCTGTCCTCTAATCGATCCAAACATATACGAAATAAGAAAGAACAAGAGACACATAGACAGAGAGAGGAGGGGGGAAGAAGGAAGGAGACTTCTTCAGGGTTTCAGTAACTGATCGATCTGAACAATGGATGAACGGCTTTAAGAGGGAATGAGAGACACCGGGGGTTTAGAGGCACAGGGGGAGAGAGAGAGAGAGAGAGAGAGAGAGAGAGAGAGTCCTTTTGGATTTCTGTATTCTTATCGACCTGAACCATAGGATGGACAGGGAAAAAAAATATGAGCAATACAAAGATTGAGACACACGCACATAGCGAGACGGCGAGAGAGAGAGAGAGAGCGAGAGAGAGAGAGGGAGAGAGAGAGAGAGAGAGAAGGGGATGGTGTTGAGGGAGGGGGCGGCTTCGGGTAGGGGGACAGATTCATTTCTCCATACCCAGCATTGGAAGAAAATTTGTTTTCAAAGTAAAGGGCAGATTGGTCGTCAACTGGTGTTTTTCCTCACAGAAAACGGAATCCTAGATACCGGGTACGACTTAGAGGGAGAAAGGTGTTGATCTTGGCAGCAGCAAGCGGCGAGCACGTTGTCCTTGGGTGGATGTAGCAAGGGACGGCTAGAGGCCCAGCAGACCCGAGACAGACCAGAGGGAAAGTCAGGGTCACTCGGTGCGGGGGGTGTGTGTTGTTCAGATCGCGGCGCACAGCCCTCAGGCTTGCTGGCCTTCCTTCTGGTGGCCTAAACCTGAACACTAATCTCATCAAATTTCCAATTCTTTGCCAGAAGAGACGGAGAGAGGGTGTGTGTGGGTGGGGGGGCAGAGACTTTGCGTGATTTCCTGCCTTCCGCCTGAGTTGACAGTAGACTGCGCCGGTTGAGGAAATGACCTTCTAAGGTCCAGATTGACACATCGTGTGAGGACACTGCGCGTCACTTGAACTGAATGTATTTCTGTAGTGGATCATCAAAGTCTAGTGGCCATGAATTTCCAACATGACCAATCGTGAGTTGAAAGAAAGTTCTAGAACCGGCTGATCATAGAGAGTACAGCCATGTAGATCTAGTCACTTTCGGTGCAGATCGGCAGCGGGTGCGATACTTTTTTCCTTCAGACTTCCAAAAAAAAAGATTTCCATGTATTTTACAATTTTACAGCCGCACAAAGCAACCTTGACTTAACAGATGTTGATAACGCTAGAAGGAAAAAACAACAACCGCTAGGACCCACTACTCTCTCACACACCGGGCACACTCAAGCATTCTGCGGTTCTTTTTAAATTTTTTTCTTTTTTTCTTTTTTAGTATGTGTGCCTCACTGGTTGCTGCTGTTCTAACCGCAAAAAATGTAGCATTTTGTAGCTTCCCAGATTTGAGTATTACGTCAGATCGGGACAGCAATAGACAAACCGCACAGGCCAGAAGGCAAGCCCACCGCACTAGAGCATTAAAAGAAAAGATAAAGGTCATTAAAGGATCCCCGGAGCTGAGAGAGAGAGAGAGAGAGAGAGAGAGAGAGAGAGAGAGAGACGAGAGACAGAGAGAGAAGATAACTATTGTTTTAGGTGTGTGCAGTCTTGAGGGTGGTTGTTCTACATTCATGCCGGACGCTACACCCCAGGTCGATGTTCAAATGGTGGAAAGGACCGTAATATAACATAAAATTATCATTCTGTATTTTCAACACTTCAATCTAACATGTATTAGTTCCAAATGCCAATACCTAATCTTTCCATTGGCACAGTCCAGGGTGCCTTCAGGTAGTGCCAGGAATGTAATATTCCATAACGTACCACCGTTCTTATCTATCAGTTCCAATAGGTCATCCTACCCCTAGACTGCAGGTCCGTAGGTGAAAACACTTATCTGGTCATTATTCACTATGTATGCAATTTTGTCCAAGTGGTGGCTAGTGTATCGCGACGGTTAAGGTCACAACAAAAGGATGATGTTACACATGAACACACAAACACACACACGCCAAAACCACGCCGAGCAGAAAAAACAACACCAGAACTGAGAGGGTCAGGAGTGCCGATGACCACTGCCTGTCCTAGCCCTGGTCCAGACCAGAGATAACAAGTACGTCATGTACTAGACGTGGGACGAATGCTGATGCTGCACTCTCAGTCCACTTAGAATACGCTGGAACTGAACACAGTGACAAACATCGACCTTGGATATGCCAGAAAGCTTTGCTGTTTGCATGCTAAGCGAAAACAAGTTTGCCGGCGGAAGGTGAAGCTGACCACGTCGACTCTCATAGCTTTACGACACAGTTACCAGAAAGGTCATCAGAGCTTGGAGGTCGAGCTGACCAGAACAAGTTATTGGTTTAGCATCTCCGCATCTTGTTAAGCAAAACTAATATGTATGTGTAACCAAAACAACAATCTGCGAAGCTTATAAACAGTAGAGGCATAACGTATTTTGATCTACTCGTTACAACGCTAGACGTACCGCGTATGTTGATCTACTCGCTACAGACGAATGTCCTGAGAATATGCAGTTATAAAATTTATCACGTTTTCAAATGGACGAATGTCTGCCATTTGGTTCCTTTAAAAAATCCGGATATGATGATGTCACTAGAAATCCCTAACTTTACTAAAGGACCTTGTAGACTGTGACTGACTACTGGATATGTGTGTGTGGTGTGTGTGTGTGGGGGGGGGGATTGATGGAGACTGACCTGACTGAACTCATTCCAGCTGTTAACTGATCAGTGTAAATCTAGACAAACAAACTAAATCAGAAGAACAAACCATGTCTCTGGTACCTATGTGGATGTTTTGTTATTCATTTGTATGGTGGATGATTTTCTCTTAAGTCTGGGATGTGTTGAGCTCCAGTATGGTGGCCTAGGTTAAGCTGCTTTTAGATAGCTGTAAATTGTGCAAGAAGGCAGCGGGATGTGAGAAGATGCGAGATTATGGTAAACTCAGAGGAAAACAAAACAACAGGCAATTACCAGCTAACAAACCCCCTCTCCCCACTTTTCATTATAGTTTTGTTTCGAGATGCGTTGATATGGAGATGGTCTTAAGTTCAAGTCATAAACCCCAAACTGAACTGATCTTTCACCCTCTATGTTAACTACCACCGTTAAAAGGGCTGGCCTTTCCGCCTATGTTGTTTTGGAGATTACTTATGCTTTAATACCAAAGTTTAGAAAAGACAGATCAAAATAACAATGCCACTTGTGCAAACGTTTGCTTAAATTTGGGTTGGTTGGCCTTGCATTCCCACCGTGTTGCTTAGTGTGCAAGACTTTCCGAGAACTGAATTATTCAATCCAAGTTCCCAACTAAGAGGAGATGTTTCCCGGTGTAGTTAGCGAGGTTTATGTTGACGTCACTTCACTGTGTGCCTGCTGTATCTGAACACCAGTGGATGTCTGTCATGGTCGGGCTGGCTGGCAAGTGCGCCTGGCACTGAATGCACAGGCAATTTTTCATCTGGTCGGCGCCCAGTTTGAGAGGTTTATGGTGACGCGCCTTTCCTCAAACACACGCACACACTTAAATTAAACACCATCACACACACATGCCCTACACGTGTGTACAATTCTGTAGAGACAGTTTCAGGCTGACAGGTAGCGTTGCATGACTAGCTCTATGTCTGCTGCTGGGTGTTTCAGATAAGCGGGAATTTTATACGAGAGGGGGAGAGAGAGATAACAGAACAAAATGTAGAAGACAGCAGAGCATAGATATAGACGGATGAGAAGAGACGACTTGGTCGTGACAATGAATGTTCGTAACGTGCTGTAAGAAATGAATGAGGGTATGGGGAGGGCGGAGATAGGAACTCACAGAAAGATTTCAACATCTTGGGTGGTAAGCTTCTTATGAAAGTACGTGCATGTTGTTTTGCATTTTCGAAATACCCTAAGCCCTTTCACTTAGTTCGATCACGGCGTGAAACAAGCAAGGTCTAAGGAAGCGACACGAAGGGAGGCTAGGCAGGCATGCCTGGAGCCAAAGCAAAGAGGTGGAGAAGGTGGGGAGTGTGGGGGAGGGGGGGGAGATGCACACTTAAAGGCTCTGTGCACAGGGCCATCGATTTTCTGTCTTGTCCCCTCCAAATTTGGGGAGGGAGGGGGGGGGGGGCGCCCAGCTTCCAGGGACACCAGCCCCCATGTCGCGCATGCTATGCTGATGATGCATCGAGGATTGAACGCAGGGGTTTGACCACGCGAGATGCGAACCGGAGGAATCCCAGGGGTGTACAAGCCTAGATCTAGTGGCTCTCGCGACATGCAATGCTGGCAGGTTTGGCAGCTTCCGAGATGTTTAAAACAGCTAGTAATGAAGGTTGATGGTTACGTCCATGGCTACCGAGAGCCACAGGACAGCATACCGATCGCTTCATGGCTAAAACGCCTGGAAATAAATTGAAATCTTTTTTTTTTTAATCCTCAACACCGCAATCATCCACTACCATCACAACCAGTCTCTGGATCTTCCAATGTGACGACGGCGTAAAAATATCAGAAGAGAATTTACCACCGTCAAAGTCAGTAAAAATATCAGAACAGAATTTACCTCCGTCAAAGTCAGTAAAAATATCAGATCATAATTTACCACCGTCAAAGTCAGTAAAAATCTCAGATCATAATTTACCACCGTCAAAGTCAGTAAAAATATCAGAATATAATTTCCCACCGTCAAAGTCAGTAAAAATATCAGAATATAATTTCCCACCCGCAAATTCAGTAAACATATAAAAACAGAATTTACCACCGTCAAAGTCAGTAAAAATATCAGAATATAATTTCCCACCCGCAAATTCAGTACATATATCAAAACAGAATTTACCACCGTCAGAGTCAGTACAAGTGTATTATTCCTCTTCCGTGGGTTTGAACCTGACACCTCATTGCTCTACCTCCACTGTGCGGGGTGTGCTGTTCAGGAAGATAAGGTGTCCTAATATGAGACTTGAAATTACCAAGTGCATTGCCGTCTCCGGTTTATTTCCTTTCCATAGCTTGATCAACATTTTTGTCTCTCCACACACACACGCACAAACGCATCGCTGTGCCGGCTACAAAACCCGAACACCTTAATCCTGCCCGCATTTAGGTAGCAGTGAGACTACAAGTGCTTAGACTTTTGACACTTTTTTGCTTTGGGGCAGGGGATTTGACAGCCAAGGCAAGTGCAATCACCTTGAACGCTCACTTAACTACATACAGTACTTATACTAGCTAGCACTGACTCACAAAGCCAGTGGCTTCTACAGCACTGCAACTTACTGCAAGTTCTCACCGACTCGCGGCAGACTCTAAGCCTGGTTTAAGGGGTAATTAGGGATAATACTTCCGCCGCCTTGAATCCCAGCTGAGGATATTTAACATACGTCTCATGTCTATATACAGTGACCGGAAAACACAAGGCCTGTGGCGAGACGTCCACAGACTGGTCAGACCCAGGGACTTAACGGCTCGAGTGAAGCAGAAGTCGATCTCATGGCCGGCGTAGAGCCAGGAAGGCGCGGACCCCCACTAGAGGAGCACCTACGGTGTACTTTATGAAGGTGAACGTAACAGGTTTTAAGGACAAATGAAGAGAAAAATAAGATTGTGATAGAATACAGGAATCGAGTGTGCTTTTCTTTTTTTTTTGGCAAGATGATTTTTAAAGACACCGACTAAAACTAAGCTGTTGCGGTCTATAATCTTCCAGCGAAGCTCAGTATAAGTAACCTACACGTAAAAGTTGGACAGTCGTCGCGAAAGATCAGCAATAACTGAACAATTGATGCACACCCCGAATCAGTAGTGGGAAGTGATCACTTAGAGAGAACACGGCCATATTGCTGGTGATCCCGCCGCACTTTGTACCAATGCATCCCAGCAAATCCCACTTGACAAGGTGGACCTGTCGTCTAGACAGATAACACTATCGGTGGCATCTAGACAGATAACACTATCGATGGCAGCCGATACGTTAGATTATCTCACAGTCACACAAGTCTGAATTCAGGTTTTACGATTAACACGACATTAATTTATCAGGCCTACATGAAATAAATGAAAATGTTTGTGGCATCATGCTTCCACTCAGATTAAGTCAAAACGGGCCCTCTTGTATGGACTAAGTCTGATTAAGCTATCAGAAATCAGAAACTGCTGCGATGATTTATGCTTTATACTGACCTAAAATTAAGTTACAAAAGGCCTTAAGGATAAAAAGGTGTATGCATACAATAGAACGGAACGAAAAAAAGAAGCCAACATGATGAGCAAGGAGAAAAAGAACAAACATTAATAAAATTAAAATATAAAAAAAAATTCGAGAGATAATGCGAGAGAGAGAGAGCGAGAAAGAGAGAGAAATAGAGAGAGGGCGGTTAAAATAGTTATATCAACAGTACTCGATTTCATTGCAGGGGCTTTCGGACAAACTCTGGCTTCTAAAACAGGAAGAGAAATTGGATTGACTTCTTTGCTTGCTTTAGAAAACCAAAATAAGGAATACACATACACACAGTCACTGCTCCTGACTTATAGTTAACTCACTTATTACTCCCTCGTGCCCCCCCCCCCTTTAAAACAACAACAAAACAACCCCAACAAAACAAAACCCAGTGTGTGTTGTTGAACTCACCTCTCGGATTCGGAGAAAGGTATGACACGTTCCGGGTTCTGTAGCACTGGCGGGCCGGTGTGGAGGTATGAAGGTAATATTCCCACCAGGCTGCAAAGCAGAAACACAAGGTCAACAATATGATAGTTTACACATGGCGTTAAGTAAAACAAAATGTAGGTTTTATTGTCCTGTTATTAACATGCGTCAAAAGGACCACACGAGACGTCCGCAGTACCAAGCCATCCAGTTCCAATGCAAAGAAACTTTTGCACACTGCACAGGTGACATTTGGATCTATCTCCTCAATTTTTAGTGCAGTGAGATCACAAAATATAAATTTGGGCTCAACGGGGCCGATCCTTTACTCAAAAACGTTTTTGAAATTGCTTATGTTCTAACTCATGCCGAAAGCTGGAATGGACAGATCACCTGTGCAGATTTTGTTTACCCTTGGGTTCAATGGCCTGACACTGAGAACCACCACCAATCACCATTCTTACCGCCGTATCACTGATATTTTCAAGGGGTTAGGATCCTAAGTCCCCGCAACAACGATTCGACTAAAAGGAAAGCTAAAGTCACCCATTACAGGCCCTGTATAAAACTTAGTATAACAAAATAATATAATTATTGTGAACCCACCAACAAGAAGCCAGGGGAAGTAATACTGACATTGCCCTCAGCTAAAAAGACAAACAATTGATGGCAGTGTTAAGCTTAGCTTTACTTCGCTATGGTATGCTGCTCACCATTCTCGCATGATGGCCGGCGGGGGCATGAGCTTGCCTTCCTTGATAGCCTCGTGCATGGCCTGCGGCCACATGTGATAGGCCGCCATCTGGTGCCGGAGCGAGCTCGCTTCCCATGATGCTCCAGACTCGGAGGTTTCCGGCGGGCTGGCAGGACTCCTGGCACTGGCAGCGCCCTCTCCACTCGTCCGGCGTCTGCTACTGGCGTTGGTGGCAGGGCTCACCGAGCGGGACCTCGACCTGGCCGGGGAACACGAGGACTCGGTCTTGGCGCGCTTGGCAGGCGTCGACGATGAGGAGGAGCTGGCCTCGCTGGACACCCTCCTTGGAGCTGAGCGTTCTGGGCTCTAAAGAAACACAAATACAAACCACGAAGGTGAAGGTCTGGATTACAATATGTAGAGGTCGATTTTTCATAAGAAATATAAAAAATGGTCAAAATCTTCAAAGAAAAGTAGGTCAAGTCCATTTCACAAGAGAAAAGACGAAGGTCAACCTTGCAAGGGATTAATAGGTCCAGGTAGTGTTTTAAGAGTATCAAATGAAGCAGTGGAAAGAAAACCTAAGTATAGAAGTCTAATGAAACAGATAAAGGACGTTTTGTATGTATCAGTGAGGTAAAACCAGTCGGTGCGGAGAGTAGTCCTTCAATGGGTCAAAAAACTAAAAGTAAAACACACAACTGGATTAAGCTGGTGCCGAAACTGTTTTTTTTTTAAAAAGTTAAACACCCTCATTAACCGTGCAGGCTACTTTTCTACAACGGTGATCAATCCATTGTAGTGAGAGCCAGCTGGACCACTTTACTACCCCGAAGGTTTAGAGTGAGAGTCAAAGCTTTAATAATACTGAGTGTGGTGGTTTGCACTTGACAACAAAGTGTGGGTAAATTCTACATGTCTACCTTGAAGAAGTCATTGTACAGTATTATAAGGCATACAAGATCGCATTCGCTTATCTCAGATCATGCTGAGGTCAAGTACTTAGTCCTGGTTAAAAAAACTGTAGAATTGCTTCGGTCACAATGACAAATCATGCAATCAATTGTTGTTTCCAAGATATGGATTGTACCAATTAGAAAGCTGTATGAACGAATCAAATTGATGTCCCCAAAACATTTTAAGGAATGAAATTAGCAGTGGAGAGAAGTAGTCTTAGGTGGAAAAGCCAGTAATGTGTGTCTTTGATATGGTTGAAACCTTAACTTATAGTAGCTTTGGCACCCACCGCCTTGCCACTGAGAGAAACAGAGCTTTTACCATGTCACTACTGGGCTTCTTATTAAATAAGAAGTTTCATGGTGAATGTGTTTGTTTAGCCTCTTAAAGGGACTTGCTTACTTAACGGGAATATCCAAAACGGTACCAAAAGCAATCATTGAACCGAGAAGCGCACAACACTTAGCCGAAACACAGAGTAAAAACTGTAACATTAATTTGAGGAATGCTTCATCTAAAGACTAGAACAACTAGTACAGACAGCGCGGCCCACTGATTCAAACAGTTATGGTAGCTTCACTTTATCTACGACAGAAAAATCACAACCAGTTGTCTGTACGCATTTATGTTGTACCTACTTAACTTTATTTACTTTTGTGCTGCAGGTTAATCGTGGTTGGTCTCATGACATTAGATAATAAAACACCCACAAGAAACACTGGCCAGTGTGATGGGTACGATTTGTACACGTATGTATAGAGGATTCTTTGGTGAATTTCAGGGCCGCGGCGATTTACAGAAACCTCTAGTCTCTGCCTGCTATATATATATATATATATATATTTTTAGAAGCGTTCTTGCAATTGATTTTGATTGATGATTTTTGTTGTGGATACATGTCAATCAAGTAAAAAAAAAAAGAAGAGCTTTGTTTGAAGTCCGAATTTCTGTAATATTCTGCTGTTAAAGCTATCTTGGCGGCACAGCACATAGCTGGACAAGCAGACATAAACACACACGCATCATCATGACAACAGGAGAAATAATCTAACTGACTTGCTCCCACAGTAGGATTTTACATTAACACAACAAAAAAACCAACAACAAATAAACCCACTATATTATTAAGGGTAAAATGTAGGGCAGGCGCAACCAACCAAAACAGGAGAAACGAGAGACCTAATATTCATCATAACATCGCGAATTCTATTTATGGAAGACTGCTGCAACTGAGGGAGGATGGGGAGGAGGGGTGAGAGACTAAAAAAAAGTGGAGGAAAAAAAACTGGCAGACGACCGATGTTATAACTGGAGCATATCGGCGACTTCAGTCGCATAGCTGTCTCAGTTCACTCTGCTAATGGTAACAACACACACACACAACCACACATGAGGCGGCACGTCCGCACATTAACATAGTACTTGACACAGCCAGTAACTATACGACTGAAGGATAAAAAAAAAAGAGATAACAGAAAATAGGAGGAACGAAGTTGAATGATGAGAGGATTCCTGTAACAGGAGTAGATGAAAAAAAAAGGACACCTTGTACCAGATTGCCTTCAAAAAGATTTAGCCAATGATGCTGCAAACGTATCTGTTTCAACGTAAAATAAGAACTGGTCTTTTTTAAGCAGAGAAATGGTAGGTTCATGCCATGTAAACGTTTATAGAGGTTGAGTTGCAGTCATCAAACCACGGCTTTCGACAGTAAAACGAGTTGCTTGGTGTATCCGGTTCATCAAATCGAATACCTGCTACCGGCATATATACAAGGATACATATACACGACACAAACTACGAGCCAGTGGAAACATAGTCGAAAATACATGCAAGAATGAAATTTCGGTCAAGTTTCAAACATCGCTCTCAACATACAGCCGGCACGTTGATGATCGGAGAATCAAGAGATTGATTGATTGAAGGGTATTTTTACAAGCCAACCCCATATCAACTGGCTCCAGTATTTTAAGGATCAGCCCCCACCCCCTCACTATTTCAGTACTTTCCAAAGTACAGTTGAGTGCATGTCTGTACTCGGCAGTAGCCCGGGATTATACCAACTAAAAAAAGATGATATGTAATCACATGACCGGTAGAACAGGAGGCTGTCAGCAGATGGGGCCAAGTCCTTGATGTTTAAAACGGCTCAATTTGGAATCATGGGTGCGCAGTCTTTGCAGTAAACCGATGGCAGTTGCTACCTGACTGTGTCCACCGTGTAATGCAATGTGACATAAAAAGTGGCTCGTCTCCACCAGCCTGCCCAATAGCGCTACCTCGGTCAAAATCTGGTAGGCTCGACTTGGTGGGGATGGACTGGATAAAAGACTAAGGGTCAATGGAACTTATGTGGGTCACCTCAAGGCCTGGAAAACATTTGGAAATGTTATGTAGTCAGGGTCGTTCGTTCCACTCGTACGGTGCTCTCTCTCCCTCTCTCTCTCTCTCTCTCTCTCTCTCTCTCTCTCATTCTCTCTCACACACATTCTTTTATCTCTCGCTCGCCCTCTTTTTGTGTTTTTTCTTTTAGATCAGAGGAAGAGAGTCAGAGCTTCCAAGAATCTAATCGTAATGAATCATCTAAAGACACTTTTTACAACAACAAAAAATGACAAGTACCGTAGAAATGATGGCAACTTGGGTCATTAGCCACCTTTATGTTTCTCCGAGTCTCAAACACAATACACGTAATAAGAAGGAGGTGAGAAGTGTGTGGCATCGCGCCCAAAGCCTAGTTGTGTGTCTCAGAGATACATAAGACAGGGGGGTCCTCAAGACAGAAAAAAGAATGAACGTTTTGCCTTACTTCAGGCCTTCATACAAATGAGAAGTACGGTAGATTTACCAGTTGATACCTATCATATCATGGTAGCTTCCAATCAAACCAGAGGAGCCAGAAAGCCTGATTTCCCGTTCAAACCTGAAAAAGAACTTATCTGATAATAATATGTTATAGTTCCTTTCAAATAAATAAATGCTGCTTGTTATAATGCTAATTGCTATAGATCTAGTGTTGTTTTTATAACGATTTGGTTTTACTTTAGGTAAGTGGCTGGTTTTATGTTATAGTTCCTTTCAAATAAATAAATGCTGCTTGTTGTAATGCTAATTGCTATAGATCTAGTGTTGTTTTTTTAACGATTTGGTTTTACTTTAGGTAAGTGGCTGGTATTCTTGCATGCTTATTCATTGCTTCTAAAGTATTTAATGTAATTCCATTCAAAAACATTTTGAAAACCTGAGGTTTGGCAAAGATTAGAAGGAAAGAATTCTTATAACAAAAAAAAGAGAATTGGAGAGAGGGAGGTAATGAGTTGAGAGGAAATGCAAACTAATGCGGTATTGTAGAATCACGCCCTATTAGTTTTACTGCGATTGCAAAACATCAAACCCTTTGAGCGGACAAAACAACAGGAGGTAATCTGAGAATGTCAAAACGATCATTACAGTCATGTATCATTATAAAACAAGAAGAAAGGTTAAATAATACACGAGGAAAAGCTTCTATTAGGATACTTTATCAAATGAAGAGGGTATTGAGAAATCTGCCCAGTTGTAACCTGATGATGGAGCAGAAACGAGAGGTCTACAAGGCGTTTTTAACTTCAAAAATGTCAAATCTTCAGCCTTGAGAAACAAGCTAAAGGTAGAGAAATTAAGACCTATTAAATAATCTATGTCAATTGTCAATAATGTATTGGTGCAGTAAAGGCAAACTGTTTGATCGCTGACCTAGATCGAACCAAAAACTGTACAAACACACAAACACACACACACGCATTGAGATGTAACTGAGTCAGCGCCAGAATGGGGCCAAGCTTGTTAATGCACTTGAGCGGTTGCTGCGCTCATACAACACGCCTATCGGCGATGCACTTTATTCTTGTTCTTTGGTAAAGAAAAGTGCCAGGAAATAAGTCATAGAGCAGTGCTGAAGTGCAGAGAATCGCGACTCTTTTGATGCTGGTTTTCACGTCCTCAACCATGCGAGCTGATCTTATTGGATCACCAATAAAGTTGCAGTGTTAGGTTGAAGTGACTGGGGGCTAGCTGTGGTGGCCTACTATTTGATGAGTTATTGTCTTCACACTCATTACCGGTTTCTTCACGACTCTGTCGTTGCTCAATTCGCTTCCGTGGCCTGATTATATGGTAGTTGGGCTGGGCCTGATTTTTCTTTATATAAGCGTACAAAGATACATTATAATATAACTTATACAGAGATAATGAAGGCCTGAATACAAATTACGAGGATCAGCTAAAAGCTTTCAACCCAATCGTTTTATGACCGTTTAACACATTTCAGCCTGATTATTCGTACCCCCCCCCCTCTCCCTTCCCCCTCTATCTAGGTAAGGCTTTTAAGTCGCAGTTCTGGTTCAATGGAGGCCAATGACAGAGACACACGCACGGTGGTTTTTTACGACAACATTGACCTACATTCAAGTCTGCTATATTATATTTCAACCCCCTGGCCCGGGTAAATGTAACTCGTCTGATGTTGTATGACTGTCAGCCGCTCGCCTTGTCCTACATTCGGCAACAACAAAAATGTTTATTACCCATTCGGGTGTGAACTGGGAATTAGGAATGCAAATGGAAGTTGCTAACTTCTACCACTGACAGGACAAGCGGGGGTGAGGGGGGGGGGAGGCAAAACGAATTGCCGCGGTATATTCCTACAATGTTTAGGCATGAGCAGGAAACAAAGACAAGTCACGATCCTCTAACACAACTAAATAGTAAAATAATTTAGAAAAAACAACAAAAGCAAACAGTAAAACCAACTGTACTTGATGTGTTAACAGGTTGGTTGTCGCAAGAGTACCAATACTGACAAAGTTATGTTTACCAAGGAGTACAAAAAACCGCAAGAGAAACCAAAGGACTGGCTAACCCTGACAAGGCACAGCACGAGACGTTCTCTGTACCACGCCATTCAGCACAAGTTTAAACAAATTTGTGCCCAAGTATCAATTTTATCTATCTCTTCCAATCCTTGGTATCATATACATGTAGAACATAAGCAAGCTCAAAAATATTTTTTGAGTAAAGGGTCGGCCCTTTACACACTAGTGTTAAACATGCGGACTTAGGGGTGTGTTAAGATTTGGGTAACTGGCCTGGGTGAAAACCGACTCGGCATAGGCCTACATCTAGGCGACCATACTCAAAAGGCCTGTCAGTCAATTAGTATACAAACTGGTGAATGAAATTTTTAATGATCTCTCTCTTTTGAGTTTTTAATATAGTTGGGCCAAGTGAGCACTCAGCCAGTACTTTACTGTTATGGGCCGGCCCAAAACAAAGTTAAAGATAAAATATAGGAAATATGACATCTACTCATGTTGGAGCATTCGGTCTTTTCTACGGCGGCCTAGGCTTACATGATTCCCACGACGTAACGCTAAGAGTGATAAAGGAGGAAATTGAACGCCAAAAAAGCAGACGCTACACATGCAATGTGGAACTCTGTAAAAACTCTCGTAATTTTGACGAATCGAAACAAACGAAACCGCAATTGCACACACCAGTACGAGGACCGCAGTTGTTGAAAAGTAACCACACTGCGAGAAAAAAAAAAAGCATTACGCGCTTTAATATATCGATTGTTCATATGTTGCACCGTAGGTAGAATTTCCATTTGTAAAGCAAGATTATAGAGAGTTGTACTGAACAATGAAATAGAAATCCTGATGTACATCGGATGCAAGTGTGATGTGGACATCGAGACAGATCGCAGACCAGATCGCCGCCTCATGCCCTAGGCAGAACCAGGCGATCTGATAGGTGATTCGATTGACGTCAAAAACTGTTCGGTATACAGTAGGCATACTACAAACTTGGTAATCTTTAAACATAGAGGAGTTCAAATTAGTTTTTTTCCTTCCGTTCCGTTTCCCAAGTTAATTATCTCAAGTTTTCCCCTTCCAAAATAGTAATCACCGCTTTTAAAAGGTTACAAAAAAGAAGAGGAAGATTTTGAAAAACAAAAAAAGAAGAAGACGAGGAGGAGGAGGAGAAGAAGAAGAAGAA
>BMAT01012883.1:95422-106064 GCA_019649035.1 Elysia marginata
TTCGACATTATACCCGCCCTGTAATAGACACAATGTGAGATCAGCGTGAGCAGGATAGAGAAGACGCCGGGGCGGCCTGGGTCAGTTATTGTGAAACATGAGCATCACATTGCCAAGATGTTTTATGCATTGATTATCCCGCTCGGGGAACTCAAGATGAATGGGTTGAAATGCGGCAAATTTGCACCTTCTTTGGTTCGCTTGAGGAATGGTAAAAATGGTTTTTGTGGAATCATGATTGTGAGACTCCAGTACTAGAGGAATCGCATGTTAAAGATAGGAAAATGTTTACATTGATGTATTAAGGGAAAGACGGGGGAATTATTCGATAGAGATATTATACGATAGATGGATAAAAAGAGAAGATGGCATGGGATTGCTTTTCTTAATGATTCATATGGTCGGCCCTTTCAGTAATGCTTCCTGCATGGACCATTGAAGCAGTAAGAAAGGTTATCCTATATTATTATAATACGCTATACGTTAAGCACTTTACCTTTGTGCTAAATGCATCAGAATTAGAAAAGGAGATTTATAGATACGATGATACTTAGATAGATCGATAAGCGGACAGATTGAGAGTGCGAGAGAAAAAAGAGAGATAAAAAAGAGAGCTGATGATAATGTTAATGATGATGATAAAGATGGTGAAGAAGAAGAAGATGATGATGATGCTGCAGCTGCTGCTGCTGCTGCTGATGATGATGATGATGATGATGATGCTGCTGCTGATGATGATGATGATAAAAAAAATCATTAACAGTAACGATGGTAAGCAATCGACAAGGCGATCTGGTGCAAAAAAAAACCGACCAGGGTTTACTGCAATTG
Source organism: Elysia marginata (assembly GCA_019649035.1). NCBI lineage: Eukaryota > Metazoa > Mollusca > Gastropoda > Plakobranchidae > Elysia > Elysia marginata. Next base: position 96,254 of record BMAT01012883.1, read on the forward strand.
GCAAGCTCTTACTTGTTCAAATCCGCGGCACTAAATCACACAACCGAAACAAATATTTGCCTGGATTGAAAACTTGATCCCCCCAGCACAATGCTATCAAATCCTAGCATCTAAATCTCCATCATACATCCGCTACCACGAGGAGACTCACGGCAGCAGATGTGACATCTGACTAACCAGTGAAGCCAAAGTCTCAACAGTGGGAAATTAGCAGTTCAGTTCTTAATTAGTTTTGCCGCCGTGGGTTCTGAAACTTTTGGTTCATTCGATTGATAGTGCGCCCAGGTTAATACAGTTTCATCAAACAGTTTAAAACTGACGGGATCGGAAACTCACAGAAGACTTTCAAAAAACATCGCGTTATCAGCCTGAATGGGTGAGATATCACAAACTTCAAGTTAGAAGTAAAATAATAATGGTATTCCCCCTTTTTATCTCTGCTTTAACTCAAAATAAGTTCTAATAAATGTGTACAAGATTTTTTAAATTTACATTTTCGACGTAGAGGCCCATTAAACGCCTTGTTATGTGAACTTGGCGACATGAAGATGAGTCATTTGCACCGGGCGCGAAATTATTGTGCACACATTTTTACCGGGGAATAAAAGTAGAGGGACGGGAAAGTAACAGGTATAGTGTATAAACCAGGCATTCACGGGCGTTCAGATTCTACTTTCACAGACAGGTTGTACTCCCTCTGTTCTTTTGAAACAAGTATATGTATATACATATATAAACATTTTATTTCATTTTTTAGCTTTACAAATTTTGTAAATCCTGCCAAGTCCGAAAATTATTTTGTTACCTTTAATCTCATTGACACACACATGCACACACACACACAGAAAGACATTGATTCTGTGAAGCTGCAGCTACAAGCTAAAATGCTTTTTACGGTTCTCTGTATTCGAGGGTTAGATGAGGCTTTAAACATATCCTTTACCTAACTATATCTAGTTCTAAAGTAATGCGCCTTTTTAGCTGCTCCTCCGTTAGTTCAGAAAGTTTGTTGGTTGACAATGGCCTGTCGGAGGACCCATGTAAAACGCGAGGAGTGAATTAGTGGATTAGGCGCTATCTGAAACTACTCTTTGCTTACTTACTTACCTAGCTGTAAGTAAATGACAGTAATAGATAGGCTTTTGTGTCACATTACAGAAAATTAGTTTTTTTTGATAATCCAATAAAAAAGTGGAATGAAAAAAACCACCAACACAATGGTTTCTTTTGAAAAAACATAATGAAGAATAGGGATGGGTACCTTTGTGCAAATGGTTGAAACCTTTCAAAGTCTTCCTTAAAGGGTAACAATCTTCAATCAATGTACATAAATAACTTCACATTTTGTCCTTATTGAGTTTGGCATATTTCAATATTTCTCACTCTAAATACCTAAATACCTCTCTAAAACTAAATTGATATTTTACCTCGTTTCTCTCTTATTCTCCACCCACTCCCACCCTCTCTTGGTGCAAAGAACAGTCACAAAAAACATAATAATTTTAAAAAGTTATATTCACAACACTATTTTTTCATTGAACATCTAAAGTTTAGAACTGTGTCTAGGAAACGTAATCCCTAAACATATAAATGAACAGCTGGTATTGTTTTACATTGATATGAGACGGGACTAGATGCCTAGGGAGTAGATGAAAAAGATACTTTATATCTTTATACTTTGCTTTGTAACAGCGCTAACATTGGAATGTTTGGAACAGATCCAGTACCGGTTATGATTATAACAACACAATCAATCAGTTAAATATTTTGTTTCAAACGTAAAAAGCCAGCATGTTGATTCTATGTGGTTAAAGTAAAGTACAGTTTAAGTACACTAAAATATATTCACAGTAACCCACTTTATCGACCCCAAACTTAACGAATAATGATTGAAGGATCATACGATAACCTTGACCTAAGCTAAATAAATCCTATATGCCGCTTAGGTAAATCATCCATCCATCTACGATATGAAAAGCTTACATAAGTAATAAATCGTGTAACGTCAGATTAAACCCTAAACATGACTGTGTTTTAAACCTGGTCATGGATGTAAGTCGTGCCCAAACCTCTGAGGTCGCGGATTCCGTCAAACTTTTTGTAATGTTATTTGTTATTTTGTCATGAGCGCTTGCTTTGTCTTATATAAGTGTCGAAGAAAAGCATTAAATGATTATGCTTGTCTCTATAAAAATAGAACAAATTGAGTTCACTATTAGTGTTACCTTCATAAATTAATAGGTATGTATTTTAAAACTACTCAATTCTCAAGTTATACTTTTAGTTTAAACATGGCCGTGTATTTAAAAGTTTAGCCAAGTTTTGCTTAATTTGATATAGTTGACACAAATTAAGTCTGGTCGGCCCGGTGTCAGGATAATGTGACTGGGTGTGGTGTGTGCAAGCGCTCCTTGCATCACAGTGCGGCAGCACGCTTTCAATTGTCCCAAGCGCCGTCTCTGATATAACCTTGTAGTTGAAAAGAGACGTTAAAATTCAAACAACCAAACCAACCGACACAAATTAAACATGAGCTATATTTAGAGATGATGCCTTTATAAATAATGAAACACACAAACTCGCCTTACACGAGCGCTAGCGTTACCACCACAGGGACACCCTTGGCTTAAATTGGCACAAACAGCAAGGCTTTGTGTTAGGCAACAGGTGAGAAAACAGTGCTTGTATAAGCTTTCCAATTTAATTTTTGGATCAGCCTAGTGTCTGAAGACCTAGTCATTTTTCTGCAGACAACAATCTCGATTGACTAGTTAAAAGGTCGTCACATCCGTTACTAAAAAGTGTGCTAATATTAATATATAATAAAATGCAAATGCCAATTGATTTCGTCTTAAGGAGTGATAAGTGATGCGGCGTAAGTATACTGAAAATCTAGACACTAAATCAAATGGATGAACTAAAATTGCAAGATGTCGGAATGATTGAGTGTGTCAGTTATCTCGGATGCTATGCTTGGCCGAGCTTGTAAAAACGGGATAAAAAACAGAAAAAGAGGTTTTTTTTCGGACGAGCCTTGATGTATGACGGTACTTTCAAGAGTCCATTAGAACATATCCCTAACATTTTTGAGTAATTTTCCCTGTCACACACCATGCACTCTCTCTCTCTCTCTTTCTCTCTCTCTCCCTCTCTATCTTCCTCACTCTCTATCTTTTTCGCACACACTCTCTCTCTTTCTCTCTCTCTTTGCCTTTCTCCCTCTCATAAAATTATAGACAATTTATGAAACATGAAAAACATATCTTTAAATTAATTAAAAAAGCGGATGATTTTAAGAACCAAATTTACATGAATAAATGGCAGATTGGAGTATGAAAGTTTGCTTTCATTGGCGATCGTGAAAGATAAAGGGCTATTCTTTTCTGCTTGTTGGTTCAGATTATTAAAAATGTAAAAACAAAATTATGACTAAGAAGATGCAAATTCCAAGCTAAAAATCTGTTTCAGAAATGGAAAAACCAACCACCGCATCCTGAACTGGTACTTCTACTTTTATAAAATATCAAGAGAAAAGAAGACAAAAACATTCAATACCTCTATCATAAACATTAATGTTGATGTATTTTAAGAAGGCATACCTTCTTTAAACAATGACATGTTAGCATCTTTACCGTAGGAACACAGAATAAAAAATAAGACATTTATTGGAAAAACGCATTGTTTGTCTATGTTCAAAGTGCAGTTTAAAACCCGTTCTCTAGTTAGTCTAAAATCTTATGGTTATTATTTTGTTTTATTTTTTATTTCTGTTTTTTTGCGAAACTGTACTTTCTTTTAACAGAACTTTAAAAGAGCGGTTATTGTGGAAACCCTTTTGCAATTGGTGATGTGAAACTAAATGGAGGATTTAGACAAAATAATAGTTTTTTTCTTCGATTTAAAAAAGTTTTCATCTTTACATATAATTACTTACTTTTTTATTTTTTAGCTGCATTCTGAAAATATTATAAATAGTTTCGACCGGGTGTCGTTTTCGCTATCTTGAAGATGTTTGACTTCATTATGTTAGCTTTCTAGCTCAGGACAGTAAACGATTAAACCGTTGCAAAATATAAACTACAAAAACTCTTAAACTTCCAAATTTAATAAAGAAACTGACATTAATGTATCATCCCAAGACATTTTTTTTTGTAAATAGATTTACGTTTTTCAATTTTCGCGCTGAACATTTGAATGAAAATTATCATATTGAGGTTGTTGGTAAGGGCTCTCAAATGCAAAACACCTATCTGAGTGGAATTCCAAGTAAACAGCAATAACAACAACAAAACACACTACTGTATAATCACAATTTTGAAATATAACGACGGTTTTCAATGAGGTTAAAACTTTCCATTTAAATCTAAGTAATAGCATCTAACGTTATCACAAACGCAGGATCGGAAAATGTCTTTCAATTGACAAGATTTTATCCGGTAGTTTAGAGGATGGTAACCGGGGAAAAGTAATCTTAACAACAATTATAACAATTAAATCTATTATTTTTGATTATTGAAATTAAAGAAGTTTTAGATAACACAAAAATAGATGTAGCCATTCGCAAAACTTTGGGGAAAGTTTGCTCATTCCTGAGAAGATTTTCATTTACTTAGGTGTCGTTTCAATCAAAAAGGAGACAAGTTGATATAAATATGTATCGACAGTTTTCGCCACTGGAGGCGGAGTGCAATTTCAAGCTTTCAATTTATTTGGTGAGGAAAGTAATTAAAAAACAGGAAGAGCTTTGATGAAATATGTCTGGGCTTAGGCAATACGCACCAGGAAGGAATTAGTTGATTTTCTAAAAAAATTTACAAAAAGAGAAACTCGAAGTCTGAGAGGGGGCTAAAATATATCTTATAAAACGCGTGATGTTGATCAGATAAATAGTTAGATAGCAAGAAAGGGATAGAGATATAGAGAAAAAGAGAGGGAGAAAAAAAAGACAGAGATAAAGAATAAGCATAGCAAAACAGATAAGGAAAGTGGGTGAGGAAGGAAAATATTTATATGCGCAGAGGAGAGAGACTTCGATGAAAAAGCATAAGAAACAAGCAAATACATAAGAAGACAGACAGCAATGTAGATACGTGAAAAAACAAATAGATGTATAAACTAGGGCTGATATATAAACTGATAGGTAAATAGATAGATAGATAGATAGATTGATAGTTAGATAGATAGAAAAATATCGATAGATAGATAGATCGATAGATAAATAGATAGACAGTTAGACAAATAGATAAAAAGATAGATTATAGATAAATAAATAGATATAAAAGTAATTGTGCATTAACACAATAATAAAGTGCTCAACAATGTTGGAGCATGTTAGTAGTTATGATTTATCTTCCCATGTCAAGAGCCTAAACATAATGTTTCCTGGATGACTCCATTCTTCAGTAGGCGTCATAAGGGAAGTGCTGTAAAGTTACTAAGGAGGTGACGTTTCTTGTGTACGCAGAAGGTGAAAAGTTCCTTTCGGTGGTTGAGCGTTGGTGCGTTCTTCAGTATTTCGAATTTTTCTTGTAGGCATAGTGTGCAATATTTCATGTCGGATGTATAAGATTTTTGTTTTTTCAAAATTTGCCATTCAATTTCGTGGTAGGTGTTGTTAGATTTTAGTTTCCAGATGAACTCGCTGAGCTTAGTTGAAGATTTTTTGTGTTCCAGTTTAAATGATGATTTATGGAGGTTATACCTCGTCTTGAAGCTGTTATCAGTGAGCCCTACATAGGTATCTATTTTCTTTGTTGCTGGCTGCGTCACTGTGGCCTGGTAAACAATACATTTTGTGAGGCCTTTGCCATCTAGAGGGCATTCGTTTCTCTTTCTGCAGTTACACAGTATTGTTGAGTTTACTATTTTCTTCGTTTTTTTAGCAGGCATTTGTTATGGTTTAATATGGTCTGTTTGAAGCTGTAGCTAATTTTGATACATAGATAGATAGATAGATAGATAGATGGCAAATGCCTCACAAAATGTATTGTTTACCAGGCCACAGTGACGCAGCCAGCAACAAAGAAAATAGATACCTATGTAGGGCTCACTGATAACAGCTTCAAGACGAGGTATAACCTCCATAAATCATCATTTAAACTGGAACACAAAAAATCTTCAACTAAGCTCAGCGAGTTCATCTGGAAACTAAAATCTAACAACACCTACCACGAAATTGAATGGCAAATTTTGAAAAAACAAAAATCTTATACATCCGACATGAAATATTGCACACTATGCCTACAAGAAAAATTCGAAATACTGAAGAACGCACCAACGCTCAACCACCGAAAGGAACTTTTCACCTTCTGCGTACACAAGAAACGTCACCTCCTTAGTAACTTTACAGCACTTCCCTTATGACGCCTACTGAAGAATGGAGTCATCCAGGAAACATTATGTTTAGGCTCTTGACATGGGAAGATAGATCATAACTACTAAATAAATAGATATATAGATAGACAGAAAGATAGATAGATAGAAAGATTTGATAGATAGATAGATAGATAGATACATAGATAGATAGATAGATAGATAGATAGATAGATAGATAGATAGATAGATAGACAGACAGACAGACGGGTAGATTAACAAAATTGTATATATATAAATATTGATTTTAAAATAGATTAAAGCAAACAAACAAAAAGATTTGAACAAAGCAAGACAGTCATACAGATAAAAAACATTGTATTCAGGTTCACAATAGACACAAACGAATGGTAAAACTTGTCTACAGAAACTGAAATCACTTTTCAAGGGATACGTATCGTGTAGCCAGGCTGGTGGAGCCAGAGGCATTCAGTACCACTCCTGTCAGAGCTAAATATAGCCTGTTAGATGTCTACACCAAGCCACATTGCTCAACGGGCCAACTGAACGGAAATTAAAAAAACCGTGTTTACAGAGTGCTTAGTCGACTTAAATCGTCTATATTTCAGTTTTAAGTTCATCATTAAGTCTTGACCAGCCAATGCACCTTACAAGTATAAGGGAAAGAAAAAGCTAAGCATGTAACTATTCTAACATAGTGGTTTTTTTTTACCATGTTTTGTCAGGTACCCACCTTGGGCTTTGGCCAGGCAAGAGACTGACTTTAAAGAGCCTATTCCTATTGATTTGGCATTGACGTAGGGATCCAAAGATCGAAATAAGAACTCACAGGGCCGTAATCCTATTGTCACGTGACCTCGATGCCATTAATTTCAAATCTTTGTTCAACATTTACCTAAAAACAAGGAACCGTATTTTGTGAAGATGAGCAGAAAAATTAACAGCTGAAATTCAGTGCAAGGCATAGTAGACTATATAAATGGCAAGATGGGTAATTTACTATTGGTTGTGTGGCCCCTGGGTCCTGAATGACCAGTTTTCAGTGTAGGTAGATGGGGATGTTCTGGTTGTATTTCCCCATGTTTCTCATTCACCCCTGCAGGCACTGGGCCTTCTGCCAGGCAGTGCCAGCTACAAATCTCTGCCTCCACAGGCCCGCAGGTAGCCTGGACTTATCAGATCGATTTGTAAAGCTAATAAACCACCATGGCCGGCAGCTCCCTGGTTGATCACAGGGGGTCACACTGGACAGTTGTCAGCTGGTCAGTCCGCCCAGCCTGTGATGATCACCGCATGCCTGGCGTGGAGACAGCAGAGGTTTCAGATAGACTCACACCGCCACGAGTGGACTTCCACATCGCTCTGGACTGCTTCTTGTGCAAAAGGAAAAACACACACACACCCACACTCACTCCCAGGTAGGAGATTTTTGAGAACCACATATAGATCTACCCTGCGGTCATATTATGCCACTGGGAAATTCAGGAGAGAAGTATAATACATGTAGAGGAAAATGATGGACTTCTAGCTGAGTACGTATTTCAGGCATTTAAAAAAAAGGATTATTTCTTATATTATGTAGAACGGTATAATGTTCTCAAGCTCAAACGTCTTGACATGAATTTGCTCCATGTGAAAATGTATGTAGTAAAATAATAACGTGTCATTGGCCGCTGCCGTTAAGTCTTAATGTTTGTGGAAAATAATTATGATAAAACTCGAATGCGGCATGCAGCGAGAAATCTTTCAAACAACTGGCTGTATATCATGGGGCCGGGTGGGGGGAGAGGGGGAGCGAGGAGGGGGGTTACGTTGTCTGGTATTTACCAGTCAATAAACAGCATGAACTCTTAGCTCTATGGAGCCGCTAGAAGTTACTCCAGCACGCTGGCAAAATAGTCGATTAGATCATACCAAACGTTCAACTTTGCATTTTCTTGTTTCGATTTCCAAAATGTATTTAGTGCTTGAGGATCTTTTGTGGTGGAGTCAGAAACTTGAAATGTGTTAGAAACTGAAAACTCAAAGTTAACACCACATCGGAGATACTGGAACGGGCCAATCATACTTAACAAAAATTAAAAAAAAAGAACAATATATTTTTGATTACCTAAAACAATTCTACTACTGACTACAAGACCCAGTTTGAACAAGAAAGGAAATTCTGAGCTGGCGAATGCACAGAAAAAGACACTTAGTGGAACATTTCCCGACACCAGAAGAAAGCAAAAAGCAACTGTCGCAAACCTTATCAACAGAAAGCAACAAGTTCCAAACAGACCTGTTGTAATTTGGCCTTCCTAGCGGCCATTAATATTTCTTTAAACTTCTCTTAAAAAGATAAGCACTTTTTAGACCAATTACTCTGTCAGGAAAAAAAATATGATGGCGCCCCCCAAAAAAAACGTCATCAAATTTGTCACCTTAAAACTTCACACCTCTTTACAAGATTCACCTGAATATATATACACACATAGTAGGACAAATTATGTATGTCCAAGTATGTGGGAAGTTTGAAGTTTCTGGCTGTATTGGCCTAGAAGTTATTTGATTCTGAGTAACACGCATCTCAGATGTAAAACAATAGGCCACGTACTCCAGTGTAATCAGTATTTTCAAATGATCTGTAGAACCTCCTTCCAGCTGAACCCCAGCTCTCTTTTACCCCATGTTGCTATTGACTTTCTCACTTCCGCAATACCTATTTCTTTCCAGCACTCCTTTATTTTTGCTTTCCGTTCATTTTAAGTAAAGGAGATAGATCTAGACCGTCCCATAAAGACCTTTTCAACAAGCGAGTTCCAAATTTCATAGTCCATCGGATTTAAATCTGGATATCCTGGTGGCCACTCATCTTTGACAATGAAATCGACTCCTTCAAGTCCTTGATCTATGAGAAATTGTTGGGTTGCATGACTTGTGTGTAAAATAGCATCACTTGCTGCAGAAAAAAGTCACGTTGAGGGAAAAAAAATGATTTGAAGGAATGGTTTTTTTAAGCAGAGAGATTTAATTCTATGAACTTACCTTCAAAGTTTTCATGTCTTTTTCGTAAGTTTCGGTAATTTTTTTAAAACATCCCTTGTTTTGTTATTTATTAACAGATGTCGCTGATATTGGGTGCGCTATTATAGCACTACTTCGTTTATTGTATTCTCAGATTATATGACAAATGCACGGAGACTGTTAGAGATATGGCGCTCCAAAGTTGGGGACGTTTTTTACTAATTTTAGGCCACCCGATACACACAGCCAAGTGTTCTTTAACACCTGAATAGCCGAGTGGGCAAGCTAAGATTAAATTCTGGAGTCTTCTGATCAGACAGCAAAATGAATGGACTACTGCGTGTATTGGGTTGATGTGTAGTAGTCCTTGAGAAACACACAATACACATATTTTGCACTCTATTCAGGCCTTAAATGAGTACCTGATGATGGGCAGCAAAATCGTTTTAGTACATAATAATAATAATAATAA
>BMAT01012884.1:11801-22090 GCA_019649035.1 Elysia marginata
ACGCGTTTTAGCATTGTTAAGAACGCTTAGTACGCCTGTAAAAAACAAACAACTACGGTGGGATGTAACAAATGATTATTGCAATGAAACCTTTGTCCAAAATGAATATCATGTGTTATTTCGATGTTCAAAATATGCTGAACTAAGACAACGCTACCTTTCAGAAATTTGCACTGTTAGCACCAGAGGAAAACCTGACTTACCTAAGTATAACTATATAGTATCTTGCAAGGATGAAATATGTACAGTAAATGTCATTTTATTTTTAAAGCAAGTGCTGAAGGATATGAAAGACACATAGATAACCTGCTGCTGTTTCTATGTATGTTGTTGATGTGGGGCCATGGGCCCTGAACTCAATAAAGTTTATTCAAAATTCAAATTCTCTTTCTCTCTCTCTCTCTCTCTCTCTATCTCTCTCTCTCTCTCTGTGTCTCTCTCTCTCTGTCTGTCTGTCTGTCTCTCTCTTTGTCTGTCTGTCTGTCTCTCTCTCTCTCTCTCTCTCTCTCTCTCTTTTCCCCCTCTCTCTCCCCACACTCTCTCTTTTCATTATCTGGAACTCTTTTATCTATTTTCTCTTCTCTTTAACATTTAAATAGCTTTGCCTTCCTTACATTCTTCTTTAAACTTCATTTAAGCACCCTTGTTTTCCTTTTCTCTCGCCTTATCATCTAACATAACCTTCAATTTCGTTTCTCAGGTTTTCTCTTTAAAAGAACTTCAGCTTTTTTTAGCCTGTATTTTTTCAATGATGTAATAAAGCTACAATTTTCACCTCTCATCCAGTTTTTTTTCTACCACAGCCTTAATGACAGGTCATAGAACGTTAGAGGATAGAATAATTATTGCAAGAAACTTGAAGAATGCTGTTCCTAAACGACACTTTTTTGCTCCTCTATTTAGTTGTGGGACTTTTATGGGCTCTTTCACTTACAACGTAAATAAAAAGAACTAGGTTACAACTTACGAGAGGCGAAATTTGTTTACTAGACTAGAAGGCGCTAAAGCCACTTAACCATTTTTAATAAGCCTGTGCTGTTTGTAAAACCTGTTAAGAGATATTTGTGAAATAAAGCAGAATGATGTAGTTTTATGAATCATAGTAAAACTAAATGCATGGGAATAACCCAACACCCAACTTCAGACGGTATTTAAACCTCTCAATGGCATTTTAGACTTTGGCTATCGTTGTTTTTTTTTTCTTAGTTGTTTTGACAGCTAAAATACAAGCATATACATATTTTTTAAATCCAAACATACACATGACATTGTCACACAAAACGGTAAAGCTGCGAACTAAAATTAACTTACAAAAACTCAGGAATCAAAGCACTAATGAAAGCCGACACTACTGATCTGTAGTCCTACTAAATTGCTTTCATTCATGCTTACACGTGAAATGACGTACTTTGATCGTGGTGTTCTTTCCCAAATTTTTTGTCCAATGATGATCATACTTGTGAACCACACTGGAACAATGATAATATTGAGAACTGATATCTTTTTGTGTTATTTTATTAAATTTTTCAAAACATTTTACATATTTAAAAAACCGTTAAGAGGCGGCTGAGCTTTATTACATCGCCTGTTCCATACCTCTTTTTTTCTAAACTTTGAAGTAGCCATTTGTAATGATGGAAAACATAATTTCTTAATTCTGCTTTAACGCATAGGGTTTAAACAACCACCTGTCTGTTCTTGCCATTTACTATTTGATACTGTATGTCAAATTTATTTAAATCTTTAGATCTTTTTATTGGAAAAGACACGTTTTTAATATGATAAACCAAGGCGAAAAAAAAAACAAAAAACAAAATCGCGACATAAAAGCTTTGACGAGGCTTTAAAGCAAGTATGAGGTAACAGTTTAATATTTCCATGACGTAGTGCTTTTGAGCGCACAAAAACATGTAAAATTAGCCCTAGACGTAAAATTCGAAAAAAAGTGTTTTTGAGTTTTATCTTAACGGGTGATATGAAAGAGAATATAACAAAATGTCTAAAATCCATTGATTAATCGCTTGGTTAGAGATGTCTCTGATATCTGTGATGTGAAATATAAGCAGGCTTGCGTCGATACAAATTAAATATTTAACAATAGCGAACCTTACATATTTTTTAGCTTACAGTCAGTAAAAGAAAATGATTTTAGAGCTTAGATAGCATGCTATAAAATTTTTATTCATCTCATTCATTTTGATTTGAAAACCTAATTGTTTTCTTGTTTTGTTGACCAAGATAGCGTTAAATTAAAAAATACGAGTCATTATTGTACTCTGTTTACGAGCAGAAATTTTTTTTATTGCCATAGATTGGTAACTTTAGAAAAGATGTGCCGAAACTTCCAAAGCGTATTGAAAGTTTCAAATGTAAGTAAGTAAGTTGAGCGTGCCATTGCTTCCAACGGAAATGTTTTGAAAGGGATCAATCTTGCAAATGATAAAATATCGACATATATAAGATAAACAATCAATATTAGGTCTGTACCGCTTCACAAAAAACATACAGGTAACTCCTCTGAATTTGCTTCTAAAAAACAAGAACACAGTATGTTAAGACAACCATCATTTTCGCCCTCACTTCTACAAATTTCTTATTTTAAACCATATCGACTCTTTGGGTGAAAATTTAGAGTAAGTGTCAAGACGGGCGTTTTTTCTCAATGCGACTATTATTGGTCTCAGCCACAGAAAAAGGAAGAAGCAACAGGAGGGCGAAGCTCGCCCAACCTCCTGTCGCCATCTTGGGTCATATTATGTATATTAATTATATAAACAGATGGTTTACACGGCACTCAACTACAGTTTATAGATTATCTGCTGCATGTTTCATGCTCTATCACTATTATTCTGGCAAACCTATGAATGGATTTTATCATTTTATCGAAGTTAGGGCTAGATCTAGCATGTTAACGAAATAAAGTTTCTGTTGACATTCTGATTTCGCCGTCTTTTTTGCATCTCTCCTTATAATGAAAATATACATTTTTTTAAATTTTTCACCGTCAGGGGTACTGGTTCCAAAAAAAATAAAATACACGTGTAAAATTTGTCTCGTAACATAAAAAAGAAGTTGTGGATTTGGGCACTCTAGCGCTTAGCTTCCTTGGTTTCACATAATCCAAGATGGATGAATCTCCCATTTTTGATAACGTAAGAGGCCTTCGCGCGCCTTCTGCCCCATTCGTATTCTATGGTCCCTAAAACCAAGGCCCAGATTCAGTGTGGTAGATCTATACAGAGGGCCGTTGCATGGCGCGAGCGCTCGCGAAGAGCAAGCAAACCGTTCGCCGCGAGCGCTCTCCTCCCTATGCAACGCTATTTTCAGCGAACGCTTTTTAAAATGGCGACCACCTATTTAAAGATAGCCGCCATCTTGTTTAATATGGCGACCACCTATTTAAAGATAGCCGCCATCTTTTTTAAAATGGCGACCACCCCTTTTAAAATGGAACCAACTATCATTCCTAACAAAATAATTGGGCCCAATCAATAAAAGACTGCTTATTTTTGAAAACTTGTTCATGAAGCTGCTTTGGATACAAAAATTTAATGATAGTAAAAATTGGCGAAATGTCTCCTAAGCCTAGAGGACTACTTTCGATCTTGACATTTCGAAAGGAAGTGGCGCCATGAAAATTCAGCCAATCAGCGTTGTTTAGTTCGCCGCGCACTACCTCCGAAAGTTACACGCGAGCGCTCGCGAGCGCTCTCGGCGAATGGTGACAAATTTAGCGTTGCATAGCGCGAACGGAAAACGTTTTGCAAGCGTTCGCACTATGCAACGGCCCTCAGGTCAGGCTAATAGAGGTGAAAGACCTGTAACCAGGGCTGCAAACAATGACCCCAATTGTTTCTGGGTCAGCTGCTGCCCTCAGTGTCCGGCTGGACAGGCTAGAGAGGCTTGTTCAACACCACTCACTTACTGGACCTGGGGATGAGTTCTACCTACTGTAACAGCCTGGGTGATCGAATACACAATAAAGCTGTCAAACCGCATTCTTTCACTCCACTCATCTTTAGGGTTTATTACTGTTATGTGTTTGTGGTTTTTTTTAAGTTGGATTTTTTAGCAGCTGTCATAATATGGTCACCAGAATAATCCAGCTGTACAGCTAAACATTTCTCTAAATCGCGAATGATGTAAGCTATGGGCGATCAGCTGTGGTTACGTGTATTTATATCATTAACTATAAAAAGACCCATACTCAAATCCTATATTTTCTCAGCTTTGATCGATCTCGGGTAAAGAATGGAAAACGAAAACTTTGCCTAGTCATAATACGCGTGATAACAATAATTATCCTTCCTGGAATCAGTGCTAATTTTGTCAGCTGTTGCAATTGTCTCAATCTTTTGCAGTGCTATTTTGAGCAAGGCATTCTTGTAGCTTTTAAATTCAAATAATGAATGATATAGCCTTTTTTTGGGGAGGGGGGAGATGCTTTTTTGCCCTATGACTTTCCTAAAATGTTTGGAGCCAACTTTATCATTATAGTTACCGCATTGCTGGTCATCTTTGTAAGTGCAGAGATTTTAAGTTACGTTAGTCTATGAACCCTCAACTCAAAGAGTTTACGAGGGAGGCGCTTCCAACATTCCCCAGTCCGGCAAGCACTGACCGTTCACCGCCGTGTTCCGAAAGTGCTGCAATGTCTCGTGCTATGGCGGCTTTGTTAGTAAAGGCTATATCCTTTTTACCGTATCTAGTAGTCAAGTAAGAAGGCAGTTGAAAATGGGAGATAGCGAAAGGAGATATGGTGAGTAGATATAGATACTAAAGAGGTAAGCGAGGATTCGCATCACTACATAATTTTATGTAAATATTTTATTTGTATTGAGACGACATGGAAAGCGACTATTTTTTACTAATCTATATGCGATTACTGTGCTTGAATAACAATTCTAGCTGGTCCTAGGAAACTATAAAATGGGTTCTTGCTGACTGCTTTGGTAAATTACTATCTCTTCGCTCTTTTTCGCTCTTGGCGAAAACTTTCCGTTCAAGTAAGCGAGTCGCTTAAAGAGGCTCAACGAGCACCTTCGTCATGAAACTCTTTTTTAGAGGAGCGTAGTGGCAAACATGGTTTAAGCTATGTTTCTCTAAGTGGCAAGGCGGTGGGTGCCGAAGTATCTATAAGACGAAGGTTCGAATCATACTAGAGGCAGTTCGCGCATTTCCACTAAAAAGCATATTTCTCTTCACTGCTAATTTCATACCTTTAAAGACTGTCAATCATTTGATTGCGCAGTCACTCCCTCATTTATTTATATAGAGAAGGATTTGTCGAAGCCGAGGCCACAGTACTCAAATGCGGCCTAGGTGGGAGCCCAAAAATACTATTGTTTGGGTTATTGGTATTTGCTTGGGCTTATTGTTATCCCTCCGCTCTTTACCAGCGTCTGCTAGGGAAACAAGTGTCTTCAGATTACCTTCGTACCTTATTAGAGGTAAATGAATCAAAAGACTATATAGAGAAGATTAGTATTGGTGCGTGTCATGATGACTTTGCCAGCAATAGGACCATGGAGATAGATGAATGCATGAAGATAATATAGCAAACTCTAAAGCTTTTTTTCATTAAGAAGTTTCTGGTTTCTTTTGTTCCTCGCTCTGTCTTAAATACGTTTGCCCTCCACTCTATTCCCGTGTTTAGATTCGCTTCGTGCATTGCTGCAGATAAACACTCAAGGATAGCGAATACAGTGATGTAGTGGTTTGTCAGTTTGTTGCTGCAGGGAGGTGTTCCGCAGGTTGATATGGCTAAAAGATGAAATAAATACATATAGAAGAAGAACATGGGTAAAGATTTAAGAAGAGTAAAAGAATAAAAAGGTGCATATATGATAATGCCATCTATAACAAAAGGTTAGGGAAAAGACAGCAACATTTGAAAAAGGGTAATTTGATTTTCCCTCACACTAACGAGACTTGCAATTTTTTTAGGCCGAAATGTACAGGGTCCATGTCTATCTACGTTTAGATTATCGCTAACTGGTTTATCAGGATATTTCTATAGTACTCTTCTGTTTCAAACACAGCGATAAGATTTCTTTGTTGTCCATACTTCCATTTTTAGATAAACACTTGAGCAACAAGTGTGTCATGATTGACTAACTGCCACTTTTTCATGTACATAGTGTCCGATTTTACAACTCCAAGTAGGACTTTCTTTTCATCTAGGGCCAATCTTTTTCACGCAAGAGCAGAAATTTTCTTTTCCAACTTTACCCAAAGTGGTCTAAACTGTTGCATTCATAGAAGAAATGCTCTATAAAGTCAATGTCATCGCAGTAGGAACATTCGCTAGTGCTTTTTACTCCCATTTTAAAAGGAATATTTGTCGGATATATATTTTTGAGTATCTTCCATTAAAGCACTCTGACCTTGTTTCCTTTGTGCATTTCCATACTCAAGTCCAATGTTTTTCCGCTATTTGAATATTTCATTTGTTTCCCTGACAGTTGGCAAATTAAGATGCTTTTTTTTACTTTTGTTGAGTAGGACATTTATTACCTGTTTAGTTTGTCGACATTATTAATCATAAATATTACTTTGCCAACTGGTTTAGCTTTGCCATGTTTAATTAAGTTATGCGGAGTCGCATTTAAGACTAAGAAAAATCTAGTTGACAGCCAGGATAATGTCCATGTTTATCAATAAACTGCTGAAACGTCATCAATCTATTGTTTATGCAAACATCTCGAACACATAAACTGTTCCTGTTAATAAACTGCTGGATGAACAGCACATTTTTCTGATAAACCAGGTATTTGTTGTTGAAGAGCGTTTCATGGATAATGTTGCCAGGGTTTGTGTGTACGTCATGTTTTACTCACGCCTCAAAAACTTTTTTCCAAAAAGACTTTTAATCGAATCTAAACCTTTCATACTTTTTATGCCTAAGCTATTATCGAACACTGAGAGTTGAAACTACTTGAGAATCAATGTCCATGTTTATCCTTCTCTAGGATTAATTTTTTGCGCATTGCAAGTACATTCATGTTTTAAAATTTCCAACGTCAATTATATCTAGCCCGCCCAAAGATTTAGGGCTACACATTACAGTGCGTTTGACATTTTTCATAAGCTCTTATGTTTGTGCATGTTTTTCCAAATAAATCTGAAGCATATTTTTTTTATTTAGTTTATAACACATTTCAGGAAGCTAATACTTTGCATGATGTAGATAAACAGTCTTAGACTGAAAGTTTTCACGATGTGAATTTTTCCAACAACCGACAGATCCCTTCTACTCCACCGAGAGAGTGTCTTCTCTAGGGTTTCTATCTTCTTTGTCCAAGTTTCTTCAACTGCTTGTGGGGGCTTCCTAGTGCTGAAATAGACGCCTAGGATTTTTGCTAGGTCCACACACTTTATGCCAGGGATTTCATTCCCGAATGTTCTGTTTTGACCCATTACTGGAACCTGACATTTACTCTGGTTTAGTTAAGGACCAGAAAATCACGAAAACTGTTCCATTTTCTAGAGAGTCTCTCTAAAATCTATAATATCTCTTAGAAATAAGATGGTGTCGTCCGAGAATTTCTTTAACTTGTAATTCCGTCTCCGTCCGGGAGATTTCAAGCCAACACAGACTGGTTGACTCATTTCGGTTGGACTGAATGCTAAAAAGAGGTAAGATTTGAACATTTACTTTTATGTTTGTGTTTATAATGCTAGCACCTCCGTACTGTCGCTGTGGCCAAGTAGACTATTGATTTAACAGAGTGGCTGAATTCAACCTTTGAACTATTTTTTTATGGAAAACCCGTCAACAGTAGTGCAGGTTGAGAAAGAGAACAGGCACACAAAGGTATAGAAGCGAATAGAGATTACGTGGTTGGACAAAATGGAAAACCGCGAGGGAGGGGGGTCATTCAATGGAGGACAGAGACAGAAGAAAATGGAAAGAGGGAGCAACAAAAAGGAATAGGAAAAGTAATCAAATAACACCAAAAAGTAACAGTAGAACTACTTAATCGCACAATTAAATCCAACAAATGACGCAAATACGCAATGCTGAGGCACACACCTATTGGATTTAGATCTCAAACATTATGATCTAGAAGCCAAACTAAAAAAAAAACAGCTAATAGCTGACAATGTAGCTCAGTTGTTGGGTTATCGGTAAGCTACTTTGAGACAGTCAAATTGCCCAAAGACTAGGTCTGAGACTAAACTGTTGAATTTAATCGACAGTCGAGAAATCAAATAAGGTAACAGATACTTATCCCTGCAAACTAATCCTTGGAGACCAAGAAAAAAAGAAATAAGGACTCTGAATCGAGAGCCGAGAAAAAGTTGACTTGCCAGCAGCACATTCAAATCGGAGGTCGTCAAGGGGGGATACTAAAACATATGTTCATTTGCAAAAGACAGGGATAAAAGAAACTAAAAATCAATTTTTAAAGGGCAATTTTGCAGAAAAGAATGTTTACATGCGAGACATTTGCATTGGTCGAGAGACATTTTGCTTTGACTGAGTCGAGCATTTAGTAAAATCAAGATAGTAAAAGTATTGTTAGGAGAAGGACAAAATCTACTAACTTAGAGCCGAAAGCACCAGCGGCAGAATCAGATCTAATTATGTTTTCTGTCAGCATTGTTTGATAGCAGAATAGGAGAATCCGATAGTAGGCTATATGCAAACAAGTTTTATTCGTGCGCCTCCTGTTACAATGCACTTGGTTAGTATGTGTATTAACGGCTCACAACGCTGAAAACACTAAACATCTCAACAACGTTGAAAACACTAAACATCGCAACAACGCTGAAAACACTAAACACCTTAACAACGCGTGCTTTAAAATGCAAGAGCTTAGAAGCGAAACCAACAGATCTCAATGGTTTCTTCTAAGATTGACAAAAGTTATGACGTGCCTTTACGCTGAACTGATTGATCGTTGTCGCGGTGACTTGCATTGCGCTCTGTGAATGGGTTTGTCAAACATTATCAAGGCTGAAGTGATGAACCTTGGAACATTACAGCATCAGAGGGGTTCATGAAAATGAGCAAGAGTGTTATCAGTAATAGTGTTACTCCTAAATCGGTATCCTCTTCTCATAAAGGCAACTGTGTTACTGCTGCGTATCATCGTAACTAATTTTAAAATTAAAGTCTGACGTTAGCAGCCCGCAAATAAGGCCCATTACCTTACACTATGATCTTGTTGGCCGAAATGCGGATCGTCAAAGTAATATGGTTTCCAATTTACAAACAGTGGCCAGCACTGCAGGCATCTATAGTCATGAAACCGCAGTGTTATGAAGAAAATATTGAGTACCAGTATGTCATGTTTCACATTCAAAACCCTTAACGTTAAACGCGAAAAGAGGATGGTACAGTACAGTTGAAATCAGCACTAAAAATCATGATTAGTTATGAGACCAACGTATGGTTTGATGTACAGCCAACTAAAATTTAGTTACATTCAAGAATGAGTGTATAGCCAATATACTTTTTTTTCGACATTGATACGATTTAGTAATAGCAGAAAGATGGCTTACACGATCAAATAAAAATCAAGGTTACCTAACTCAGCTGTAAACTATTTTTTTAATTAATCAGGCTCTTAGTCAGAGTTATGGGCAATAGCTGCTATCTGCTATCATTTTGGTTGAAACGATCAACTTGCACGGATTTTAAGGTCTTATTCTCTTTCCAGCACTTTCATTTCAGGAACTTGCATGACAAAGCGAGGTCTATCTTTTTCTCTCATTAAATACTTTATGACAGTTCGTGTCACCACAGCCATTGTCTACGTTATGATTGGTCCCAGTTTCTAACCCCGGAATAGTCATTACAAAAATTTTGTAACCATTGATTGATTTGAAGGTATGAAATTAGATATGGATGAAAATGGGCTTAAGTGAAAATAGACGAAACATGCTTACGTTTGGTAGGACTCAATCCCTTGACTAAAATTCGCTGCGTCACTCACTAAGCCTACAGAAACACAGGTTATACAATGTCGCCACTAAGTTTCTCCTTCCAAAATTTCAAGGCAAACGTCTTTGTATAGCCTTTCTTAGTAACTTCCTAGCTTACGAGGATTGGTGCAATACGTATCATTGAATCCGGGAGCACAATAATACGCAGACAAAATAGCAAACAAAAAAAACCTAACGATTAAGTTTAAAAATGTCCCATACCATTCATAGTTATGGTGATGATAATAGTGATGATAAGATTTGAAGATACTAAAGCTAGCAATGGATCGAAATAGGCTTTAGTTAGAAATGACTAAAACACACTTGAACTATCATCATAATTAAGATATTCGGAC
>BMAT01012884.1:62551-87429 GCA_019649035.1 Elysia marginata
TACTACTACTACTACTAATACTACTACTACTAACACTACTACTACTACAACTAATACAATTATTGTTACTGTTTTCATTAAAAACTACAAAACTTCCGGAGAATTAATAAGATCTATTACTCGATTCATGACCGTCCCAGATGTCCTTGCATGGTGTACGATTACAGCCATGTATAGACTCTAAAACTTTGGGATGCTAAATGTTGTGGGTCCTGGGAATGTAAGAGCGTTGTGCCCTAGTTTTCAAGTTGGGCAAATCTTTGACGACATCATTACTGCCAATTTGCGGTGACTTGGCGTGTCTCTTATAGTATTATAGGTTCAGGGGAGGGAAACTTCGCTTGGGTTATGCTGCTCAAATAATGATGGTCTTTTGTAGAATAAATTTGTTCGTTAAAGCCTGAAACAAGGTTGCTTTTTCTACACTCGATATTTTTCTATGTGCTTGTACATCTCCTATTCAATCTCTCTCCATCCCTCTATCTGTTTGTCTGTCTGCCCCCGCTCTCTATCTCTCTCTTTCTCTCTCTCTCTCTGCCTCTCTCTGTCTTTTTCACTTTCTCTCTCTTTCTCTCTATTTCTGTCTAATTCTCTCTTTCTTTTCCCCCTCTCTTCTACTCTCTGAGTCAGTTTTATCTCTGGCCATGGCTCTGACCCTGTCTATGTCTGTTCGTCTGTCTCTCTCTCTATCATCTTTGTACCTATCTATACAAAACTGCAACGCTATGCAACGCTTTTTTTAAACTATCTATATCTACTTACATATTTACTTTGTTTTTTAAACTTTCTGTTCACTTCAGAAAGCAAGCGTAAACTGGCCATCAGCAAGGTTTGATTTGCATTTAAGAAAGTTTAAGTTCATCATCTGGCTTGCAAATTAACAAAACACTGCGAGGAAAGGAATGTTGGTGTTGTCTTTTATCAACAACTAACATTGGACTTCCACATCGATGATTCTATAGATAAAGCAAATAGATTAATGGGTGTCATCTCTAGATCTTTTGTATGTTTATTCTTCTTTCTCTGTACAAATCCCTCATCAGACATATTCTTGAGTATGGCATTTGTATTTTGTGCCCGCTGTTAGTATGTTCAGGAGACAATCTGTATGTATTGAAAATGTTCAGAAATGAGCAACGAAACTTATTACAGGAATTTCAGAAATGTCGTATGCGGATCGATTGAAAAATCTGCAGCTGCCAAGCCTCAAGTTTAGACGGATGCGAGGCTATCTAATTCAGTTGTATAAAAATTATTTACCAACATGATGACTTGAAGGCATCAGATTTTTACCTATTCTAATATTACATTTACATGAGGAGCTGATTTGAAAATTTTTATGAGTAGGTGCAAAATAAAAATAATACATCATTGTTTTCTCTAAAGAACATTAAAAAGTTGGAACACCCTATGTTTTAAAACCCGGTGATCGTGCCCTAGATCTAGACGATATCTCGTAAATATTGATTTGATACTTTTGTTTCTGTGATGGTGAATTGGTGTCTCTTGAATATGTGTTTCATTAGTTTTAGTTTTCTGTGATTTTGTTTCCGGGCATTTAAAGAATAATAGAGACCTTTAGCACACGCACCGTGTCTTACTACGCGTACGTGAAAATCGGGAAAGCAGATTGAGGAAACTATAAAAATAATGAAACCAGTTTCTAAAAATAGACGCCACAGACGTTCGCGTCATACTCACGTGTTGCTGCTTAAAGTCTGTAATAATCCTATTTGACCTTGTAATGATATGGTATGAAAAGATTTCCCCTTGGTTTTCGATGTTATTACAAAATTATAGTTTTTATGATAATGTTGTTCGTTATCAGATCTTTGTGTGTGAGTGTAAGCCTTAATTAAAAGTTTTGAAAACTTAAAAATTTTTTTGCAACTCCGAGCACGCGAGTAGCAATATTAACCGCGACAACAACCTATTATTTATTACATCTGTTAATGTAATCAGTTGTTGATATATTATGTCTTAACTTTTTTTGATTATTACAGCGCACATTGTCATTTTTCTCGCAAAACATCAACTTTCCAAAACATTTTAGGCGACTTCAAATAAGGGCCTCCACACGTTTGACCCTGCGCTAAATTCACGCTTTGAAATTCTCGAAATCCTGGCTAGATTACAAGGCCTATAACCCCTAGTTCCATCACCTCCGCCGCTCTGAATTTTTCCAGTTAGACAACTTGACATCAAAGTTGTTTGCTGCAAGACCAGCTGTGTGCCTGAAACGCCTTCACTTTTCTCTTCAAAGCAAACCGGATCTCATTACCTGGCGGGCTGGAGACCCTAACTGGGTCAAGCATCCACTGGTTTGACTAGCTAAGAACACCAATTTTAGATACACGTAGTCAGTCTAAACCGCCATCAAAAGCATTTTTTTACTTAAGATCAGTGTAACTATTTAATTTAGAGAGTACATATCCATTTTAAAATTTATTGAATTTTTGCCCTCTTTTTGTCAGACTATCTGTAAATTTAGCATCAAACTGCCCACATTTTAAAAGAGAGTTACCCAGAGGCGTTTATTGTCTGTGTTATTCAATACTAAAACAAATGCAGGTCAAAAATTTTAGTGCTGGTATGGTTAAATTGTCGTTCGATTGGTAGGAAATAACAGGAGAACGATAGCTATACGTATCAATGACAATAACATTAATGTCCTAACTTGGAGCTAGGTTTCCTACTCTTTGTGCTCACGAAAAACGGTGAGCAAAATATTCTGAATAGCCTGCGTGTTAAGAAAAGAAACGCGGCTAGCTTTTATTGAATATGAAGCTAACCTTGCTTCATTCAAGTTAACATTGTGCCAATTACTTCCAAACATGTCTTATAAGAAGCACTAAAAGATAAGAACAGTTGTGCGATGATATCAGCATAAAATACGGTTTCTATTTAACATTTTTAATGTTCTTTAGCTTTATATCTCCATTTAACGATAAAAAATATGATTTTCTTATGTTTTTAGAAAAGTCATACGGCGTTTATACAGTTTACGGTATCTAGCCTTTATCCTTTTCCATATGTTAGCCCGTTCTTGTGTAAATAAGTACATAAAACACGACTTGAAGTTAAGCTTACACATCTAATTGATCACAAATGGGTTGAATATGAAACGCAAAACGCAAACAGCTTGTTAATTTTTTCTTAGATTATTTGGACATTTTTGTGCGTTATGCGTAGGAGGTGTTAATGGTTTTCTCCAACGACGCAACGGTTCCATTGAACAAGCAAGACTGCCCTATTAAATTATCATTTTTTTTTTCAGTTTGCCTATGCTCATACCCATTTAAAAATGACGGCAGCCAGGCACTATGCATTTGATTCGAAAATACTGGGGAAAAACAACTTTGTACTTGTTGACCTAGTATGCTTTCAATTGGTATTGATATTGTGTCTATGCTTATTTCCACATGAGCAAGACTCACTGTGATCGATCACCGCGATTCTTTAGGCTCCAGCAAGTTAAATTTTGGAGAATATTTTATTGTTAGATAAAAAAGGATCATTTGAAAATCGCATTATTGGAACTCTCGTTTGCAGAAATTGGTGGACGCTGGTCTAATTCTTGCTCTTCTGACTTTGGCATCAATGAGAAAACAAATACATTTACATTTATACGGAAATGTCAGGATGCTACTGTATTTTAAACGCTTTGACCTACGACCTGATGAGGCTGCATTAAGTGTGAGGGGCAGTCCAATCTGTCGACTGTTAAATCAAGCTGATGGGTAGTCGGTGTTGAAGTCAACTAGCAGCTAATGGAATGTCAAGGTTAACACCTGTCTCCTCCCTTGACTGCCTCGCCTATGTCGCTGTTTGTAAAATTTTAGCGCCCCCTCCTCTTTCCTCTACATATCCAGACCTTTGTGCTAACAGATTCGTTTATCCTCTTAATATTTTTTCACGCCTTTGTCAGTTTCATGGCCATTCTCCTCTTTCCATAACATCTTCGTAGTTCTCCTTGTGTTTAAATTGTTTTATTTTTGTTTATGCTAGAGTGCGTTCATTTCTGTACAGTTGAGGTTTTTGTGTTGTTTGCTACCTACGATCATAAAGCGAAATTGCAAGAAATGAGTAATGTTTCAGTCAGACAGAAAGAGAGAGAGAGAGAGAGAGAGAGAGAGAGAGAGAGAGAAATAGAGGGGAGACAGAGAGAAAGATTGAGAGAATTCGAATGAAAGATGAGGAAGTTAGATTATACTAGAGTGTGTAGTGAGAGATAGGCAAAATTATTTTTAAAAAAACGAAAATTCACCGTAAACTTATACCAAAAATATATTGTGTCCAAGTTTACATGTTATTTATGAAAAGTCTAGCCGAGGTTAAATGCATTATAGTGATAATACTCTCAGGTCCTTCTAAAAATCTGAAGAGGCATAATGAAGTAAACAACAAAAAGCAAAACAACCAGAAATTATGAGGCGTAGTCTAGTGTGACATATTCTAAGGTAAACTTTATTGAGGATATTTACTTTCGTCAGCCTGTTTGAGATTGATATACTCTATACTTAGAATAAACTTCAGTAAGATGATGACTTTCGTCGTCGGTCCCTAATTATGAACATTGCAAGACTCTATAGTTAGAATAACTTTTAGTAAAGTGATTACTTTCGTCGTCGGTCTGTTTGTAGATGAAAATACTATATAGTTAGGAAAAAAAATAGTACGGTGACTTATTTTGTAGGCGGCCTGTTTATAGATTAAATACTTTATAGTTAGGAAACATTTAAGTATGGTGACTGTTTTCGTAGGCGGCCTGTTTATAGGTTAAATACTTTATAGTTAGGAAACATTTAAGTACGGTGACTGTTTTCGTAGGCGGCCTGTTTATAGATTAAATACTTTATAGTTAGGAAACATTTAAGTACGGTGACTGTTTTCGTTGGCGGCCTGTTTATAGATTTAATACTTTATAGTTAGGAAACATTTAAGTACGGTGACTATTTTCGTAGGCGGCCTGTTTATAGATTAAATACTTTATAGTTAGGAAACATTTAAGTATGGTGACTGTTTTCGTTGGCGGTCTTCAGCACGGTGATTACTTTCGTCGTCAGTTTGTTTTTGTATTGAAATACGCTTTTTTTCGTCAAAACTTCACATTAATGACAACAATACAAGTTAAATCAATATAGTAATACATATTACATATTTATTAACATCCATTATTTTGTACTCTATTCTTAACCCCCTCTCATTCGAAGCGGTGGGACGAGGATCTGGCTCGTAGAGCATCCAGCTATGCCGAGAGATGCGAGTACCGGCGACCCAGGGAGGACCGCATCAATGCCAATCTGTACTTTACTTCTGACCATGTCTACGGCAACCGCACCATCCACAAATGGTTGGACTCGGCAATCAATGCCTGGAGACGTGTTCGAGAGAGATACACCTATGACAGGCACTGTGGTAGGGCTTGTGCTTACGTTCAGGTAAGAATGAAGGTGATGACTGTATTTTTGAATTAAGAAGGTGCATTTTGAAGGACAGAAAACGAGGCCCGTGTTGGTAACTCCAGATAAAAAAGATTCGCAATGTGTGTTTGAATTGGTTGGGATGATCACGAATATCTTTGCAAAAAAAAACAGGAAATATGTTTAAAAGGTACTGGGTTGTATGGTCTAGCACAATAGGTGGGCAGTCGGTAATTGCAAAGAGGGTTATTTTCAGCTTCTTAAAGAGACTGTAAAAGGCTATGGTTTTTCGACAGCATTTGCCATTGATGGCTGACTTTCGAAACCCTTTTATTTACTGATAAATGCACATAATTTGATGACATTAATCGTGCTTTTAATGTATTTGACCATTCTTTATATTTATACCTACCTCGTCACTTTCATACTTAGCTATCATTATTATCCTCTTTTAGCCGTTTTGATTCATGATTTTCCTCCCCACGTGTTTTTTCCTTCATTTTTTACTTTTATGCGCGCCATTTGTCACAACAAAAATCTTCAGGAGAATCAATTGGACTTAAAGATATGATACTGGAATGGGTTTCTGCTTATTCTAAACGATGTTCTCTGAAACACCCATAAAACATAATATGATCCTCCAACCCGTGTACCTGTTGTCACCACTCCTGAGCCCCCATCCTCTTGATGCTCACTGACAGATGATCATGGCGAGAACAGACCGGGTAGGCTGTGCGCTGAGCCTCTGTGAGAATGTACAAGCAGGAAATTTCGTGGTGGATTACGCTTCTCTCTTTGTCTGTTACTACTACCCCGGGTGAGTGAAATTTCGCCTTGTTCAGCTGGAACACCTTGGGATACGCTTTATCTTTAAGTTTGCCTAAAAACTCTTTTGATAATGAATTGATGCCTTCCAAGAATAATTTTGACTAATTTATGATTGAGTGACTTTTTCCGGTATCGAGGGAGAATTGGGAGGTAGGGGGGGGGGAGGGGGTAGTATGTAACGGGCAGCCTCTGTACTCGCATGATATCATACGATATAAAATGTAAAAACGAATACTATATCCCACTTATAAAAAGTCGATGAAATGTTGAACAAACACAATTTTAATATTTTCTCTTGCTCTTAAACTATCTAGATTGAATTTTAAAGGACTTTGTTTATGGGTCATATGCCAATTTACAGGTTCTTCTAAGTTTTTATGTTTTATTTTTAGTTCTGACGTTTTTATTAATTCTTCGACTGAACACGGAAACACGCTATCAAAACAGCCTAAGCTTACTTTCTTTAGCTGTTTGAGCAAAAAATCGGTCTTAAAAAACACGATAGGCAAAATCATCATGTAGCCATTGCAAGAGTCAATGCTGAAAGAACCACAATGTTTAAACATATTAAAATGTAAAAAAATCAAAGCGTATTTTGCAACGAATTTAATCTTATTGAACTAAATTTGAAAGACTTAGTTTTAAGATGAGCTGGTTGAAATTAACGCAATTTTCAGGTTTCACCGTCAATAAAGTCTCAACTGGATATAAGGTGTTGTTAACATTTAACGTAACAAAAGTTAGCTACTAAACGTCGTTGTAAGTTAACCAAGGGAGGTCAATCTTAAAAACTCAATTCTCAGAGAGAATTTACTGAATTCCTACCCTTACATCAACGGCCGCGAGTGCTCGCGTTGTGACCGAAGAATGCAGTGCCGAGAAGGACTGTGTCATCAGCCAGGTATGTTAATAGACGTCTAGACATAAACTAGTAGTAAAAATCTTCGGGATAATGCGTGAGCTCTAACGTAATGTTTAGTTGCAGTTTTTAAAAGCTGTTTAGTTGTTCAAAAAAACTAAATATTTAGATTTAATAGTTTCCCTGAATAAGATAACACACATTTGTCACTTTATTATTCACCTTCTGTTTTTATTACTTTTGTAAAACAATGTTTAAACACAAAAGAACCTATAATTTTTTTTAAAAAAAATTCATTTTGATTTTTTAAAAAACTATTAGCCTTTGTTTCGCATAAAAACGTTTTCTAGGTTTCAACACCTTTTTGGGCGGTTTAAATTTATTTAAACCTTTTAAATTATATCTTTTTTAAACCTAAGACTTCATTTAAAATATGTTTATGTCCGAGGGTCGTTTGTAGGTATCAAACTTTTGAATAAGGTGCTTTTTATCATTGAAGAACTTTTGCACCGATAGAAAAATAGTTTTTGCATATTTAAGATAACTTTTACAATCTCCTAGAATACATTTGGCTTAAATAAGTTTAAAAAATCTGCATTGAAAATAAAACTGGAAGTACTTATAAATAGAAATGATATAGGCTGGGTGCCAATTTTTCAAATCAAGCAAACAAAATGAGAACAAATTTTATCAATTCCATACAACTTTTTGTTTATTTATTTAACAGAGATGTAAACAACAGTTTTCCCTTTTTATTTACTATGTTTCAAAGCTGTCACTTAGTTTTCAAATGTATTTTTATCGTCTTTTTTATCACTAACTCGTACAGTTTTGCGTTTTCTATGAGACTGAAATGGCAGTCGAAATTGGGTGAAAACAGACGAAAATTGACAGCCTTTTTACTGTCAAAACACGTATTAACAAACACTAGTCAAGGACTTCGGTGACAATTTATTACAAACTATCGAACATCGTTGTAATATTAAAATTAAAAAAAAAACGTACAGACCATTTTCTGAACAAAGAGGGGAAAGAAAAAAAAATAAAGCAAGTTGTTAACTTTTTCCAGATATCTGCATAGTATTTAATTTCTTCTTCATAGCCAGGAATCAACAAACCAGACAGTTTTTTTATTTTCATTTTCACATGTATATTTACCATGTGTCAGACAACATCGTTATTTTGTACACATCCAATCTTTTTGTCAGGAACCGAAATCGTGCCTCCAGAGTTGATGCCGCGGAATTCTAGAAGAGGGCCTCAACCTATTGTGGAATACCGAGGTACAAGTCTCTTAATATTACAAAAACAAAAGATGCTGAAAATGTTCTAGGTGCATATCTTTAGACTTAAACTTGCATATTGTGCGGCGTCGTGGTCTTGTGGTAGACGCTAGGTTTTCAGATCAAGAGATCCGGAGTTCGAGCCCTGCGTCGGCAGGTCAACGTTTAGTCCGTGAGAAAGGCTATTAAAAGTTTATCAGATTTCTCTGCCCCATTCATGCGTTAAAAAGTACACGACTTTAGGCAGGACAGATGCTGTCAGTTTGCTAGAGTAATGCGCTAAACGCTGCTCCTCCGTGATTTGGCTGATATCGATCCGTCGGGAAACCTATTTAACGCAGTTAGAGCATTTTAGTGGACTAGGCCCGATATAAAAACCCTTTATTCTCACTGTGGATTTCCTTGAAAAGAGGCTCATGGTTTAACATACACAATGTGGATTACCAAGGTACTTTTGTCTAAACTTAACATGCATATTGTAGAGCACCGAGGTACAAATCAGCAAACATTAAGATACCTACTAAAAATGCCCTGGGGCCGACCTCTACACGCAGTGGGAAACAGAGGTACAGGTTTCTTAACATTAACATTAGGTACTAGAATAAGAGGGGACACATTGAATAGAATACTTTTCGTATTTGTTGCTTTTTAATATCAGTGTTATTAAGTTTTGCAGCGGTAACAGCTGCTTTTATATTTAATTTTATTTTCTGTCAACGTTACCTTCTTCGTTCACTCACAATCGCAAATAAGGATATTGTTTTTAAGGACTTTACTGCGTAAGTTACTCAACTTGCATTTTCTAGTTCCATATCGCTGGAAACTGAAGGAACGATCAAGTGGGAAAATGGTTTAACGCACCCAAGCAGCTTTGGCAATTTAACACTTGTTGCGTAATGACATAACTTAATTGATTATTTACTTTGATGATATAGCCCGAGTATCAAATGTATAAATCACTTTACTGAATTGATCGGGTTTGCAAATACAGATATTTCTTGGGTTACTGTAACTCATGTGCCTTAAGGATAGTTCAGGTTCTGAAGACCAACGGTACCCATAGCAGAATAGGAAACGTACCACAACATAAGGACATTTCACATTCTTCAAATTTGTTAGTATATATCTTACTTTTACCGTTGCTGGTAGTGATTTTATGGTTAGTTGAACAGTTTTTAATCCACTTTTAAAAGTTTTACCATCAGTTTCAAACTTTTCTAGTTGTGATTTTACATCAAATAGCTGAAAGCTTATTGCATCTTGAGAAACATGCTCCTTCCCACGACTTAGGAGATGATTTATGTACATATTCTCATGTCAACAATATTCTCCTATACAATTTCCTGTTTTAGTTTAAAAAAAAGATAAACCAAATGTCTCTTGTTCATGTTTTTCTTTTTAATATTACTCCTCCAACTCGTCCTAGACAAACTGACTCAAGATGAAACCAGAGCGCTTGTGGATTCCCACAACCGAATGAGGCGAGGCAACAGCGTTACTCGAGATTTGGTCAGTAAGACACTTCTTGTGTTGTTTGTTTTAAACTCAACTGGTATAGCTTTCAATCACAAGATAAAACGAGATATCAGAGTAGTAACGACAAAAAAATAGTGAGTTGGCACTAAGGTTAACCAGTAAATAGTGAGATAGATGTATATAATGTAAATAGATAGATAGATAGATAGATTGATAAGTTAATAGATAGATAGATAGATAGATATACATGATAGCCTTTTCCTACGTTTATTTTGTCGCGTCTTTGTGTTTCAAGCCGTTCATCTAGAGAGAGAAAACAAAGGTAGGACAAAAGCTCATCATGCAAGTGGAGTACTATATTTCATCATTCATATAACCTGGAATTTTAAATAGATAGGTATATAGTTAGATAGATAGATAGGTAAATAGATGTTAATTATGATCTACCTTCCTATGTCATGAGCCTAGACACAGTGTTTCTTGGGTGTCTCCATTCCTCAGTAGGCGTCATATATAGGTAGATAGATAGATAGATAGATAGATATTTTGATAAATAGATAGATATATATATATATATATATATATAAATAGATAGATGGATGGATGGATAGATAGGTAGATAGATAGATAGATAGACATATAGATAGATAGATAGATAGATAGATGGATAGATAAATAGATGGATGGATGGATAGATAGATAGATAGATAAATAGATGGATGGATGGATAGGTAGATGGATAGATAGATAGATAGAAATATTGATAGATAGATAGATAGATAGATAGATAGATCGATAGATAGATAGATAGATAGATAGATAGATAGATAGATAGATGAAAAGAAAGCTTTTATAGGTTTGGGGTAAATTAGCACAAATAGTAGAATACTCAACTTAAGGAGCATTGCCATTGTCATAGTTAGCTCATCTTTTGGTCCTGCCATGACTTCAACTTTACAGGCCGTCACTTGGTTGTTTGGGCTTGGTTGCTTTGCTTCACCAACAAGTACTTACTTTCATGCACACAATGTGAACACATTTCGATTGCTCATTCAAGGAGCCCTATTTTGACATAGAATTCTCTTTAAAGCATAACGAGCAGCTTTTTCTCACTTGCGTTAATGGTTCTACTTGTTTAGTTAGATAGATAGGCTGTTAGATTGAATAATGGATGGATAAATAGATAAATATAAATAGATTATGGAGAGATACTAAACAGATGGGAATGGCAACTTTGGCTTTTGAAGAATTGTTCTCCTTATTCCAGGTCATCTTAGTAAAAATAAGAACAATCCAAAATACCAACTATTTTTTGTATAAACTTTTACTAACTATAAACTGTTCGTTTTCCCATGCAAGAAGTTATTGGGTTCATATTGTTCTCTTTTCTAATCTATGTAAGACTTTCTCTTCTTTCCCGTTGGACAGAGATGGGATCCCTTCCTGGCACGCTGGGCTCAGTGGATTGTTCACTGCACTGTCGACTATCCTGGCCCAAGACACACTTTCACAAACTTTGAGAGACTGGAGCAGGTAAAACTGCCCGTCCATTGCGTCTTCGTAACATAAAAACAAATTTTTGAATTCACTTAAAGTCGGAAGTATACAGAAATCGAAGAGGAACTCAGTGGCATTAAAGGGAGAGGTGTATGAGTCAGATTTAAGAACCAGAGAGTATTTAAGCATTTATAAACTGTATACATACTTTTTACATCCGTCTTATAGAAATGAAAGACAAAACCAAACGGGTTCATAGGATGATAGTACTCGTCCGCATAAACTTTTAACAAAAATAATAAAACAATATGCATTAGATTCGTGGATTCTCACTACGCTCCATAGCGTGGAGTTCACTCTACGATCTACCTAATCATGACTGAGAAGGTTTTATTTGGCAATGCGGTGCTGATAATTGGAAAAAGGGCACATTTTATTAAGAATTTAAAGGAAAAATTGTGACTTTTGCAGGTTTTTTTCTCAATATGAAATAGTCTTATCATTATTAAATCTTATCAAAGTAATTGTTTGTTTTGAAGTTTTTTTTAAGCGGTGTCAATCGGTTCAAGAAAAACAGCTTTCAAAACAAGAAGATGATCCCAGAGCAATTTAAATTCGAACAACTATATCATCGTAAAAATGGAAAGGGCTGCTCTTTGCACTGACACTATTCGTATGAAATGTGTATATTTAAAATGGTATCGTGAATTTTAAGAAAAAATTTTGCCTTTCTAATTGCCATGTGAGCTTCAAGAATAAAGATCTATACTAGGAAACCTTTTTTATCAAGAATATATTAATAGTAAAACATATTTTAAATCTGGACATGATTATTTCTTTATCTTTTTTTTTGTTAATATAAGTTTTAAGATTAGGGTTGGGACATTTTTTTCAAGCACTTTAATGTCATCTTTCCGTGCAGGAAAGGTCCTCGGGTAGTTAACAGTTAAATTTACCTCGCTCCAATTGATTTTTCTCTTTTCTCTAGGGCGCCAACGTGTATGACGTTGTCAGCAAATGGTCAGGGGAAGGCTTCAACATGAACCTGCGCATGGGCCATGGGTGCCGGACACCAGTGGACGGCCAAAGCAAATGTAACCACTTTACTAACGTAAGTGGACCAGGCCCATTTACATTTAAACTGATGTATGCCATCCTAGTTGGCTTGCTATGTTAGATAACATAGATGTCAAGAATGATAAAGAAGCAAATTTAGCAACGATGGTAAATCAGGCTCAACTTAATACGATTAGTTTTGAGTTCAAATCTCGATACGATAAGTCTAATATCTTTTGCTTTGAAATTTTATAATTTCAAGTTGGATAGAAAGTACAGCCATAATTTGCACCTTTCAAAAGGCATATGATATATTTTAAAATGTGCCAGGTTTATGAATTAACTATGGATTCCAAAGTAATTTTCTGTGGTAAACATTTCTTTTTCACCTTTCAAAAATGGAAAAATTAGTTCCAAGTATAATAAGTAGTCTCATTAAATTTTAAAGTAGCAGCGAACTGATAGTTAACTCAAGGAGTTAATCTCACCAGATATAGCGAGTTGTGTAGAGCTTAACATTTTTCTATCAGTGCTGCCAGTTCTTGAGCTGGAGAACATCAAATTTACCCTCTTACAACCTAAAATCTAACTTTTTTAAAGCCGTCATGGTCTTAACAAAAACTTTAAGGAAGTAAAAAATATATAATATAATTACAATAAAAATAATAATAATAACATATCGTTTACAAACAATCACAAAATTAGGAAAGGAAAAGCACAAATTTGCAATTGAAGATTGAGACATTCTTCGTGGGATTTGAACCAATTTTCGCAAAGAGATTACTCTTGATAGGTCGAACAGAAACAGGAATTGGATTTGGTTGGGAGGGGGGAATTTTGCTGAAAGATTCCGTTCAAGATTATTTAATATCATCCAGAGTGTAATTTCGTAATAGCTTGGTCTCATGCGTCAATTTTCTAAAATTGCAGAGCTTTACTTTTTCGTTCTTTTTAGTTTATGGTTTACTTGGCGCACGATTTTTTTCACTGACTCTCTGTCTCTGTGTCTCTCTGTGTCTCTCTCTCTGTGTCTTTGTATCTCCTTCTCACACACCCCCCTCTCTCTGTGATTGAATTAAATTTTTTGTCTTTTTTGTTAGTGAAACGAATATCTGGAAGTTTTTTTTTGTTTTTGTTTTCACTTTTATGCATTGTTATAAGATCGATCACAATTTAACAAAAAACTCTGATAAAGTAATGGCGAGGTTCTTAAAACTGTTATCGTTTCAAGTGTAACTTTTAAAAGTTTTCAATACAATACATTTTTTGTATTGCTAAAAAACCAAAGATGAACAATCTAATATGTTTTCTCTATGTTTTACGTGTGCATTGATAAAAAACAAAAACATTTTCGCGGTCCAAGTTTCGCTCCCTCTCTCACACACTCCTAATCCTAATAATCAAGCGTGTACGCATAGTATGGCCTTCTTAGGCACCCAAGTCTAAAATAACGTCGTCTTTCTTTATACAATAACAAGTATTTTTACTTCCTTTCTTCCAATCTGGTAAGCTACAAGTTTTCTTTGACTCCGTTTTCATTGTGATTCCATGTCAGGTTTACAGTGCAATAGAAATTTTATTAATATAAAATCCAAATTTAAAAAAAATTATTTTGAAGTCTGCGAACTCCACTTCCCATTTTGTCTTCATTTTAAGTTATAGAGTTGATAATCTAACAACACTGCACATTTTATAGAATCACGTGAACAAAGAGAAGTTCTTCACTCTTTCTTCATGATATTTTAAGTCTTACACAATGAACAGAAGATGTTCAGTGATTTCATTTGCAAGTTGTTTTTTTTGTCGTTGATGTGTTGTTACTTTTTTGGCTTTCGACGAACTTTTATCACAAGTTACAAGCATTCCTATTTACTCAACTTGTTTCACATTAAACATGCTATAGTTTTCATGGTAATCTGACACCATCATTTTAATGGTCCTGCTAATTTAATTTTTTTAGAAACTAGAAAAAAAACAAACTCGCCCACAAGATCACAAAATACGGAAGTTAATTTACACCCTAAAGGGCGTCTCCTTTTAGATTCAATGTTAAAAGTTTTCTTCAATATGTCAGGCCTCTGTTATAAAATCTGCCGACCTAAAGTTATATTCTTCAAGATCACAGACAAAAAGCGTTAGTTCACTTAGACCTCCATCAGAGATTTATCAAGTTATGTTCGTGAAATGGATTCTCTTCAGTCGAGGTCTAAGAGTTCGTCATTCTACCCGTTAACACCTCCAGTGGATGGCTATTTACGGCTGGAAGATAACGTTATTATCTCAGGTTTTTATAACCCTAATGGAATATCGTTACTTTCCTTGGCTGGATGGCGAAGGTCACAACCTTTCTCCATTAGGCTACGTGAGCACACAGACTCTTTCTTGTTAAGTGAAATGTATAATATTCGGATTTGATTCAACGTGTCTATGTGTGTGGTTTCTATCTCTATGTCCCAATGGGCTTATACAATACTTATGTCGGTCTGTCTATCCTGTGTCTCCATGTCTCTTTATCTCTCTCTGGATACTTATGCCTCTGCACACCTCTCTCTGTCTAAATCGAAAATTAAATTGTAGAAGTCATTTTACTTGGAGTGTACCTACGACGCAAAGAAGAATGCATACAGAATCACAATGTTTTAGAAAATAAAATAATAGGTGATAAAATACTTGCACACAAAGTTATACAATGTTTAGGATTTTGAGGTTTAAGGCAAAGACATTATCCTTGGTTGTATTTTTTCCATCTGTTTAACAGAGAATGACTTGTCAGTCTGCCTTTCTATCATCTGCTCTCTCTCTCTCTCTCTCTGTCTCTCCCTCTCTCTCTTTCTCTCTCTCCCTCTCTCTCTGTACCTCATCGCCTCTGTGCTATTTTTCCATGTGTCTGATTGTCTCTTTGTCTAAACTTTTTTCCTCTCCTCTCTTTATCTTTGTCTCTCTCTTTTTTTCTCTGAACAACATTGTCTCAGTCTGCCTTCGTGACTGTCTCTACGTCCAACTCTCTCTCTCTCTCTCTCTGTGTCTCTCTCTCCTTCTCTCTTTCTATCTATCTATTTCTCTCATTCCCTCCACCCCCTTTCTCTCGCGCTATCTGCATTCATTATGTTTATTGCTGTCTATGTCTTACTCTCTCCGGTTGACACCTAAGTCTCTGACTGCATGTCTCTCTCTCTCACAAACGTCTCTCCCTTCTCTGTGTTTATGTTTTAGTTTTAAATCTTTGATTCTTAATCACATTACCCATAGATATTCTTTTATTAGAGTTTATCGTCACTTTTTAAAATACACTGAAGCGTACTTTTCCAGAACTCTCATAGTAGATTTATCCTCGTTCGAGGTTAAACTACCGGTGTTTAAATTTAGTAGCATTAATTGCTAGCAGTCGCTTAGCTGTAATTGAATTTCTAAGCTATCAGTCCGATCTACAACGCTAGATAGATATAAACTAATTAGCACTTTAATTGAGGCCAACATTCTTTAAGTGTTGCTATCATTTGTATCCGCAAACTACAGCATGGTTAATGCCAAACAAATGGAATAAAGATCCTTGAAATTAATTGTTTTTTGGTCTCAAGCGAGACGTGACTTTTATGTTATATAATTCTTTTCGTCAAAAAGATAACCTTTTGTGTAAAAGATACGCGTAAAAATATCTAAAAATATATTTCTTAGAATTGGTTCATCGGCAGTTTCTGTATTCTTGTTTTCAAATTGTATACTTCTTATAACGTGTAGGCTTATACAAATCAGAAGTTGCTCAAATAATAAAATATTAAAAGTTCTATATTTTGCCTCGTCTTGTAGGTCGTTTGTGCTTTCAAATAAAACATTCAAAGAATTTTCATTTTTTGTAATTAAATAAAAAAAAAAAACTATTATTGTCCTCCGTTTTGATATCCAGCTATTGGGAAGAGAGCTGACCTCCATGGCATGTGCCGCCCGGAACTGCGAAAATATCGGGGACGGTGGTCGACAGCTCGTCTGTCTTTATGACAACCATGTCGACCGCCCAGCACGTCGTAGGACGACGTCAAGACGTCGTCAACCCTATGACCCGCAACGTTACACCGCACAAATCAAAGCGCGACGTTACAATTCACGAGACGAGAGGCGAAATTATGATAGACGGACGGAGACTCGTCGTCAAGATCCACGACGTTATGAGTCCCGGGCAGACACCTCACGTCGTTACAACCCTAGGACCAACTCACGACAACGTTACGACCCCAGGACTGACACACGACAACGTTATGCTCCTAAGACCGACCAGCGACAACGTCCCGACTACAGGACCGACCCAGGGCGTTACAATCGGAGACAGGATGAAAGAATCTAAGTCAAATCTAAGTGATAAACTTTCTTAAGACCTAACAAACATTATGAAGCTTTTATGCTGAATAGACGAGGCGGTCTAACCTAATGTAGCAATAATTCTTGTCTTGCGGCCAGCTATAGCAAAAATTTTACATTCCAGCAAGCTACTGTACTATAAAAAAGCATAGTTGGTTACCTTTCACTCGTTTCATTGTGCCTCGAGTCTTTAAAGTTTTATTAAAAAGTATCATGAATTTTAAAGTTATAAATTAAACAGAGAAAAAAAACTTTTAAAAGGCATCGGTAGATTAGCCACTGTCTTATTAAAAAAAAGATATAACAACATTTTTTTTTAAATTATCAATTGTGTCATCAAGACAAAGCAAAATCCAATAAAACGTATATACTTGCCTTCAATTTCACTTTTCTGTTCCGAAGCGAAAAGGTTACAAACTCCGACATTAACACAGATTCGCCGTTTTCTGCGATTTAAGAAATGCATCCATTAGTTTGTCATTACGCAAAAAGGAAATCCAGATCCAAACTTTGTTTCGGATAAAACGTTTTATAACTTCAATGTTTTTAAATGTTTAAAAACGCTATGCAATTCATAGAATAAGAACGAGGAGCGAATTCTTGCAACACAGCCTTTCAACACGAACGCTTGCATCAAGAAGATTTTACTACTGCTAAAACTTCTGGAGAAAAAAAAAACGGGGACCCAGGAAACTTATGAAAAGAAGCAATGTTTTGAGAAAGCTCTATCAGTCACTTGAATCGTTTTAGAATGAGTACATTACCTTGGCCCACATGTTTTAAATAAAGTTGAAAAAAAAAAACAACAAACAGTCAACCATCGTTCTTGTCGCTCTATTTTTATTTAAGTATTTTTGCAAATTTTTATGAATTCCAGGAAAAGTAAATTGTCTAAGATGTTTAGTCAAATACTGGATTGTATAAATAGTACATAGTGATAAGTTTACGTAATTATAATCTCTAAAGGGGCTAAGACAACATGTTGGTTCAGCATGATAGCTACTTAGTTCAGTCCGACGAGAAAACCTAAGCTATTGGATCTGTAAAGAAACAAAGTAAAGAGAATATGGTTATTATAAAATGTATGAAACTGCGTGAAGGATTTATGTTCATGATATATATATACCCGGAGATATAACAAGCTACTCT
Source organism: Elysia marginata (assembly GCA_019649035.1). Taxonomy (NCBI): domain Eukaryota; kingdom Metazoa; phylum Mollusca; class Gastropoda; family Plakobranchidae; genus Elysia; species Elysia marginata. The sequence goes on from BMAT01012884.1 coordinate 80,476, forward strand.
AACCCAATGTCCTTCTTCGCACGAAGCAAACAATATTATAGAGTCAATAATCAATTTTAGGAGTGTGCATATGCGTGTCGTGTGAAGAGATACAAAACTGTTAATACTCTTGAGAAAAAAAGAACCTGTACTTTTACAATTCTAAGAGAATATGCAAAGCCTTTGTGAACGATTATTGTTTATGATTGTAAGTTGAAATTGACATTATACTTTCCTTTTGTATTGACTTGTAATATTTTAACTTAAGTAAGGAATGGTGTTGTAATATTTTAAGATAAGAAAAGAATGATGTTGTAATGTTTTTGATATAAAAAAGAACGGTATTGTCATATTTTAAAATTTAAAAGTAATGGTGTTGCAATAGTTTGATATTAGTAAGAAATGGCATTTTTTCGTTTTCTTATAATCTGAAACACATTAAGGGTTTTTTAAAAATATCTTTCGGATATTTATTTCAAGTTGCTGTAACAAAAATGAAAGAAAGATTGTGTTTAGATCACAATCGTAAAAGAAATCACTAGTGTATGTACACTTTTGGGCGGAAATATTTTTATCACACGAATGATATTTTTAAGTGCCTTCAAAAAGAAACTTCTAAAAAAATGACAAATAATTTTTGACATCACCTCATCCTGATCCTACCTTTGGTTCCTTTCAAGAAATCATTACAGTGAAAGTAAACAAAAAACCGTCTCTTGATATTCTGAGTACTAAAATATCAAAATTGTAATTAAGAAGCATCCTTTGAGTACTATACTGGCGAATCCTTTGGTCTTATATATTATTTTCCTTAGCTGTCTAGTGTTATTTCTTATTAAAATGTATACTTACCTATTTGATTACATGCGCACAACCTTAAAATATTTATTCACTGCACGCCTAGCGGAGTTTTTTTTGCTATTAAAGAAATATTGACTCTTTATTGAGGAATTTGTTTTCTTTGTACGTTAATATCCTGAAGCATGCACATTTAAACTTTCTGTTTCCTATCCTATCGCTGTAAATAATGTTTTGCTTAAATATCAAATTCATTAAGTTTAAAATAGACAATTTCGTTGTGTTTATTCAGCTGTTTTTTTCTTCTTGTTTTTTAGTTTGAAGGCCGTGGGGAAGGTTAATAGGATAATGTTTTTTATGTATTGAACAACCAAGTTGTGGTAAATCATTGTGTCAGTGATTTTCTTTTCGCCATTATTACTGTTGTCATTATGGTTTATCGTTGGTAATAGTTGCATAGCTCTAATAGCCTTGAAGAAACGAATTTGCTTTCTTCCGAGACTGGTAGTTTCTTTATTATTAAAGGTTTTCGCACGTATACAAAGTCTTTGTCAGTCTCTTTATTAATTCTTTATGTCCTGCATTGTTTTTTTATCAATTTGTATTTCCAGTTCTCTTTGCACCAGTCCTTTAAAATTTATTTTCTAAATAAAAATTAAAAGGCGTGTGCATTAAAAATATATGGGGAAGTATGTTATCAGCCACCTAATTTTCAGAAATTTGTCTCCAGACTTTTCATCTACTTAGATGTGTCTGAGACAGATGTGTACTACTTTAATTGTTTAGAGGTCATGGCGTCCTAAAGAGAGTTATGATTTGATCGAAGCTTCGAGAAGCTTCAAACTAAATGATGGGTTCAGAGTATTGGTTCTTTTGAAACTTGAGCTTATTTTATTCAAAAGACACATTAAAATAAAGGGTTGCTTGGATGAAAGGCATTGAACAGATTTTATGTGAAGACAACTTATTTTAATATTCTTCTCTTCATTTGAAGATGCCACTTACAATAGGTATTAATATTTGTATGTATGATTGGCAATTTTAAGATGAAACTACAAACATAAAGAACAAATTTCCACAGCTTTTTAAATCTTTTTTTTTCAGCTTTTTTAAATGACCTATAACGCGTTTTGTCAATAAACCCTGGAAAAAAGGATAGAAATTGAACAGATTTACAGAAATTACTTGACAGCTTACCTTGTTTGCAGACAAACAGCCAGTGGTGCTTCACGCATTTCAATCACCAATAAGCTGAGGAACACATAGAAAAATTTGCTGTAAGCGCTTAACGACTGGTTATAAAGAACACACACACACAGAGCAGCTAAACTGTGTTCTGAGTAGTCAATAATAAGGCAAAACTATGTTGCACTTGATACTTTTTTTTTTTTGCAAACTTCGATATAGAAGTTTAGAAGTTTTGAAATAATTGAGTAATAAATTGCCAAAATCAACCATGATCTAAATAACATTTTGCTAAAGAGTACCTGCCTTTAAAAAAGCATAGCATAATACGCAAAGCTTTTTACAAAAAACAAAACAAAACAAAGCAAAACAAAACAAAAACAACAAAAGATTTGCAACTAATGAGTCGGATGTCGTATTTTTTTAGAAAGTGTTTTAAAAAGTAGATTTTTGCCAATTTTTCACATCGATTTGATAAAAAGAATTGATGCGATTTGAGCATATAGTAAAATGTGTTGTTCGAAATACTAATATATTGTAATGTTGAACTAGCGATGTGATAATCAATAGAACTGAGTGCGAGACAGCAACTACAAAGGGGCGTCGTTATTTTATTAAATAAATAAATTTGTCTAGAGTCCTCCACCGCCGAAGACAGTCTCATGACTTTACATACCTACCCCAGCAGGCCTATACACGCCAGAGCAAATTCAACTCAGACCATTACAGTACGGCAGCTTGTTAGGCGCTCAAACACTAACATTCCACAAAATTCAAGCACTGTCGTTTTTACAGGTGGGTGGACTGGAGAAAGTTAGGGTAAATTGCTTTCCCAAGGCAATTGCAACCTGACATGGTCGGGAATCGAAGCTGCGACCTCCAGATCTCAAAACCAACGCGCTAACCACTCTGCTACGCTACCCCGTGAATTGTTTAGAGAAATTTGACAGGTTCTGACCCATGCCAACTTCAAACGGCTATAACTTCACATAGGAGATTTCCTGTTTGTTGTATTTGAAAGAAGAAAAAAAAAGCCTTTCCCTGGTATCAATATCTTAATACTATCTAATTTCTACTTAAGACTCATTTTGACTTTCTGCAAGACAAAATTGATTTGATTACCTCCAAGGTATCTCGGTTTGCAATGAGAGGGATTGATGGTTAGCTTGCGTCACAAATGTATTACTTTTTTTACTTAGAAAAACACCCAAAAATATAGAGTATTTTTTAGGCTTTCTAAAAGGACTGGTGGAGGATCTAATTAACCATAGTCCTCTTGAGAGCATAGGGCACCAACAAACTTGCTCCATTCACATCTGCCCTGGGCGAGCCAATTGAGCTCGTTCCATATCTTTCCTGTCTCCACTCTTTCACTTTCCACAGATATCCTCCAGGTACTCTGTGTTCCTCCTTTCTCTCTTGCTCCCAAAATAAGCATTTTAGTTTTTTTACAATTATTCAGTTTATAGATGTCAGTCACAAAACACAGTTATTATTAGATATTTTTAAAGAGTCTAAAATTGACATCTTATTACTTATATTTTAAATAAGGGTGAACAGGAAAATTAACTAATAGATTTAAGACAAACATAAGGATTATGGAGAGCTACAACTAAAACACTCTTGCGTTTAACGTGTAGTAGGCGGTAACGACAACGTGGTCATGGCTCGCTGAAAACCAACAAAACATAATTTGTTTCCCTGAATCAGTCCTGTGTTTTCTCCAAACAGTTGTATGACATTTATAGGCTCCAATAATGCTTATTTTACAATTATTTTTTTAAGTCGGTTCTAAAGCTGCATCGCCACAAAACATGTATTACATTGCAAAGCTGATGGATAAGGCGATATAAGTGTCATTGTGTTTACAAAGAGTGGGATAAAGGTACAACCGGTTAAATATAATTACTCATCGATTAATCGACTAAGGAACTGTAGAGGCTGATTGAAAGTATGTCTCCATATCTCCCGAAGCTGGGTCAAGTCAACATTTTTAAGCCCAAACAAACAATAACACTACTTTCCAAATTAAAATATCCCCAATATCATACTTAAGTGCAATAATGATTGATCTCTCCTTTAAAACTAAATAAATACACGTAGTTTTACAGAAGGATGTGTTCAAGTGCATTCAAGTGATTTTTAGTGTAAAATGTGAGCTTCTCTCTTTCTCTTTCTCTATCTCACTCTCTATCTCTTTATCTCCATCTCTCTCTTTCTTTCCTCTCTCTTTCTTTCTTTCTCTCTCTTTATCTATTTAACTATCTCTATCGCTCTTTCTTATCACTGTCGCAAGATGTCTATTTAGCCAGCTCAATACGCTCAAGTTACTGCAGTACCATCTCTCTTTTAAAAAGTTAGTAACTGTTTCTGTTTAAAAACGACGCTGTTTGTAAACAATTTTGGATTACCTACCTTGAAGAGCTCTGCCATTTTCTACAGCTTGCCACAAATACGGTCACAATAATAATGCCAACTTCACACCACCGCATTATTTGCTTCTCTTGGTACCCGAGATTTTCTTTATGATTAAATGTAATGTGCGTGTGTTTTAATCTTCACCACTGAGATATTGACGACTGATAAGACGACGATTTGCCTTTCCTGAAGGACAAGAGTGAATGACCTCAGCTCAGCCCCCACTCCTACCCCTTGTACTAATAATAAATTTTGATAAATACCAATGTCAGTAGGCATTTTTCTGTCTAATCGGCTAGATTTAGTTGTAAAGAGACAAAATTAACCATAGCTAATGGCAACGTTTGTTGGAATGAGGAAAAAACACAATGTTGATAAACCATAAACAAATAAATCACGTATTTGTCATACCTCATTGTTAGCTTTACCTTTGCTCTTCCTTCCAGTCGGCTTTCTAATAAAAGATTTGCTCAAGGTGATTGGTAAGACCACATTATCCAATTAGGAAATAAGCCATGAAGGTCTCTAATTGATAACATTTAGGGATAACACACACAGTCCTCTTATTGCCAGATTGTTCTTATGCTTAGAAAAAGATATGTTTTATAATCTTCCACCGCCAAAACAAGTCTCAAGACTTTACATATTTCCCCCAGCAAGCCAATACGCACAAAAGAAAATTCAACTAACATTTCGCAGCATTACAGTACGGCTGCATGTAAGGCGCTCAGATACTAAAATTCTAAAAATTCAAGCACTGTCTGTAGCCAAGTACCCATTTTACAGATAGGTGAGCTCGGGAGATCGTGGGTACATTGCTTTCCTGAGGCAGCTACAACATGCGTCGCGATTGGGAATCGAAAGCTTGACCACCGGATCACAGATCCGACACGCTATCCACTGAGTCACAGTGCCCCACATAAACACACCTCTATCTACGTGGCGCAGTGGTCTAAAGGTCTTTACGCACGGTTCTTTTTCAAACTGTTCCAAACTCAAACGCTGTATCATTGAAAGAGCAATACAGCAAAAACTCTAGTGCATAAGAAATGGAAAATGTTTTATCTATTTCTTCGTGATCAGCCACCTAGTTTTTTTTTAGGTTTATCTGAAGTAAACTTCTAAAAGTTGGCCCAATTATATTTCTTTTCATTTCAGTTGCCGGGTAAAAACATGTAGGCAATCCTGTTAAATCAGCCGTACAAGTTAATTGTAAAGAAGAAATTCTACTGAATAGTAACTTGACAATCAATGGTAGGAAAGTCAATGTAGGTACAGCTCGATGTAGCTATTAACCTTTCCTAGCCATTTTGTCATAATGTTGAAAACAGTTAGAAGGCCTAATCAATGAACAGGGGAAAGAACTCAATGCTTTCACCATCTCATTCTCCATCTATGTTAAGCTATGTAAATTATGTTCCAGTGGCAAATAAAAGGTCTAAATAGGTAAATTGCGTAGTGTTCCTTTTTAAGCTGTGTTGGGAAGTCTTGGACTCCTTACTGGCGGATCTTCCAGCGTTATTGATCCAACGGTGTCTGACGGTCTCCCTATCCACTGTCAGCTGTAATGATCGTAACGAGGGGAGACAACAGGAGTTATGTCTAGTTTCTCGCCTCTAACTTGTTAACGAGTTCCCTCCCCTGACAGGCTGCCATCATTACTACAGGCATTAGATGTCGCCGCAGACAACAGAGATGGTAGACCCTCTCGCCACAGACTGCCCAATAAGTGGGTTTACGTGTTTTCACTCAACCGTCCAAGTTCAATAGTCAGCCCAAATTGACTTTGATTTTTTCTCTTCAAGTTGGTTAAAGATGAACACAAGCGCTGAGCCATTTGTTTGGTGGTGGCCCTCTGCTTCTATCGCACGGTTGGCCTCAAAGTTTATATGACGCGGTATTTTTCTGTAATAATAATTTGACATTATTATTAATCACTTACAGGTGTTGCCAACGCAAATATATTATAGCATATTGCACATAAAACCACCACTAGTGATTTTGAGCCATATTGTTTCAATACTTCACATTTATAGAATTAGTTTTTGAAAGCAATACATTATTTTTTGTTTATTCAGTATCTAGAACTCTTTTAGTACTAGCGACATTTAAGTTTACAAAATATTTAACTCTCAAAATCAACTAGACTCGCAATGAATTGAATTTTTACAAGATAAAGATAAACACATTTATGTCCTACCGCCGTTTAAGTAGTCCAAATGATGTTACCAACTCAACTCAAAGCTAACTAGAGTCGTATCAAACTATATACAACGATGGTTAGACAGACTTCAAGGATCATTTTACTCATAACATTGATGACATTGGTCGGTTAAGTTCGTAGTTAAGATTTCATCTCATTTGATCTCAATTATCAGAATATAATAGCTGAGGACCTTGCCAGCTGATCCCAAAAATCCTAGTTCATCGAGGACTATTTTGTTGATTTCAGATGGCAAATCAGTTCTAAGAATCTGTCCTCAATTGCGAGGAACAATATAGTATTTTGAATTAGGTCTGCCGAAGCACCACAACCTCTACTCCTACTACAACTATCACTACTACTACTGCTGC
>BMAT01012884.1:88198-98593 GCA_019649035.1 Elysia marginata
CTACTACTACTACTACTACTACTATTACTGCTCAATCTCCGGCTTTTTTTCATGTCAATTTGGAAAATGTTTAGTTCAGCCTTACAAATTGTAGCCTAACTACGTTGCTAGAATTAAAACGTTTTAGTAAGTTAGAGAACAAATAGTAAGCCTGTAGAGCAACTTACGTACGGCTGAAAGATACCAAAAACAGGTCAATTAATGCGTTCAAATTTTGCTTTCTTGGCTTGTACAAGTATGTTTCAAACTGCAATATTATTGCCAATAACGTATGTGCGACAAAATCTTTTTTCGCAATAACAACAGCCGGAAGCCAACCAGAAAGCTATGACTGTGGTAAACGTGGATGTTCTTTTATTAAATGGCGCCCAAAGAGAGCCATTTCCTCCCAACAGATTGTAAGGCCCCTTAACCGCTAGTTTTTTTTTTCCTTTCTTGCTGCACGATAACAGATACCCGTTTACATAATAAATTGTTAATTCAAAGAGTGTTTAAGGTTACAACTAAACGGAACCCTACCTATATATATGTTAGCCTAGCAAAAGGCACAGCTGGTAATTAATGGGGACAGACAATTAATTTGTTAACACACAAGAAACCAGACAACATTATAAATTTACAATTGCGACTGAATGACAGTTGCTTCTGTTTATTAAAGAACGAAATAACTTTAAAGAGAGAAGGCCCTAGAGAGGCTTCAAGAAAAAGAAAGACCTTAGAAAAGAAAAGGACCTAGAAAACAAAAGAATAAGAAAAGACTAAGAAGAGACTAAGAAAACGCTAAGAAAAGAAACTAAAACAACTAAGAAAAGACGTAGAAAAGACAACCCAAGCGAGTGCCATGGAGCCGATGACGTCACTCTGAGGGAGGAACATAATAATTACGAAAATAATCTTGACGTAAATATTAGAAACATATTGAAACATGTAGGCTTACATGCTTGCTAGAACAACCAACATTGTTATGTAAGTATTGCGAAAAATAGCGTACATTGTTATGTGGATAGATATGTTATATGAAAAAAAAATTGTTATTAAAAAGTTAAAATACAAGGGGAATAGAATCCATGACGAGCGAATAAGAAAGTTCAAACCCAACATTTACAAAGAAGAGGAAAATAAACGAGTGAAAGCAAACTATAAGGTTTTATAACCCCTGGTGTGACAGCTACTTTACTTATTATAGCATTCCCGAGCTCAACCACACATACACGCTTCTGCTGTACTCATAATATCAAGAAATACAACTTATTATCTAAAAGCATGGCTTAGAATGGAAGTGAAGAGGAATGATTATGCTTTGGTTCGTTGCGTTAAGCTAGCGCAGTTTGCTGTTATTTAAGCTTTTTTATGCTCAACCAACAAATGGGTTGTCAAAAAATGATTAAGTAGTTATCATCAAAACAATTCATCAGCTCTACTGCGCTCGCTAAACAGGCCCACCGGCAGGTATCCCCAAAGCATGACCATCTCAGTCACATTAGGACCATGGTCAAGTATCAAAAGCAAATTAATAAAGAAGTTAAGAAGGCACACACTCTCATACATATATACGCGCATGCATCACTCAATCCCTCGAGGGAGGCTAACGGTGGTCCCCAGTCTGGAACCAGTCAGGTGTGCATGTCTAAAAATAGCAGCTGCTGCCCCCAGGACAGCCAGTGCGCTAGGTACCGGGCTCAAACCCATACTGCGTAACAATGACATGAGTCATACAACTTAAGAGAAGAAAACGTGTCACACCAGAGTATTGAGTAAATTAAAAGTAAAGTTAAAACAAAAAACAAAATACGACCGGTTATCTTAAACACATACAGACACATTAGCTTTAATGTCCATTAAGCAGGTGTATAAAAATATAGAGAAATGTGTGTACGTTAATGACAATGGGGCCGCCGCCGGCCGCTCAAGCGCCACGTGCGTTTATATATGCAGTCTTCTGCATTGTTCATTTCGGGTTCGAATCAGAATCTAGAATCTAAAGTAAATTTTAGAATATGTTGTTTTTAAATATTCAATTTAATTCGTTATCTATACGAATAATTTGTACTTACACATTTCTCTCAGAAATTCCAAGACACACGCTTCGAGTTAAAACTCGCACGACTTTCCTTTGTCATCATCACACACTCTCTCTCTCGTCGCAACTAACAGGCTTGGTATCGGTGCACAAAATGCACAAAGAAAAAGTTAGCTTCGAGATGTCCCCAAAGGCGACCTACTCGCGCAAAACCTTACGCTGCTAACGCGGGTGTGGATACATCTTACTTAATCTTTACTAAATATAGAATATAGCTAGCATTCATCATAACATAAGTATAGAGATTTATGTGACATAGGGAATTTATAAAATAGAGATAAAGTTCCCATTTTCTAAACGTAAAGTAAATTTGCGTGTATGAATCTGCGAATATGAATATTTATAAGTCTTAAATAGGTAAGGTATCATCAGATCGCAAGAATGCCCTAAACCGCAAGGCACCTCTTCAAAGCAGGCTATAAGGAATATGGCCAAGCCCACATATACAACCAATACATAAAGTCCAACCCTTTGTAAAATGGGATTTGGACGTCCCCCGATACATCCCATTCCTCTACAAAGTTTTTTTATTTAAATAAATATACTGACTGCTATTACTATCAGCTATGCCAGCTAAGACAGAAACTTTGAATGTTCCCGTGGATCTATAATAAAGTATAAACAACGGCGAACGGAGCTTTTCCAACCTAGGTAATTAGGCTATGGCAAAACTGAATACTTGCCTTGCAATACTGTTGCGACTAATAATTTAGGTGGGCCTTACTCGTCATACTGTTGCCAATAACTTTGACACTATTCGTGTCAGTATTAAGGATAATTCTCGGGGTTATCAGCAACATTACTGCAAATAAAACCAGCCAAAATGTAATTATCAACAGTACCTGTCGCGGAAAAATATCATAACAGAACATTAATACGGGGGCATAATTTTTAGAAAAAAATCGCAATTAATTTTTTACTCACTATTACTTTGAATGACCGTTTATCTCAAATGATTAGAAATAAGATGTGGTCTGTACGAAAAGGTCATATTTCTCAAACATCTACCTACCAATTCATGTTTAAAATGAAGGCGAATAAACAAAATTTTTGCCGGTACGTTTGTTGAATTCTATAAATTTAAATTTAATTTAGATCTAAAGCCTAAAAGAGTCTAAAAAATGGACGTACATCTAGCAATCAATTTACATAATGTATATTTAGCGTTAGATAAATTACGTTCATATGGAGTCTGTATTATGCCTATATATCTATATTATGTTTTAGGCACCATTTTTCTTCGAGTTAAGGCTCTGTCTGTCATGTTTTCTCATGTTTTAGCCTTAGGGTCGAGACTTTGCTTGTCAAGTTACTTGATTCATGGAAGTCATCAATTTTACTCATTGTGACATTTGCTTGGATAAACTTTAAAATCCAAGAAAAAAATGGCTGATTTTGTTTTTGACTAACAGAAAACTTGGGTATGAAAATTTTATAGTAGGTGAAATAATAAATTTCACACTTACGCTGAACATATTTACCTGAAGTTGACTTGTGAGAAAAAACTTTTCACCTTTCATCTATTCTCCTCTCTCACTCTGTCTGTCTATCTGTCTGTCTGTCTGTCTGTCTGTCTCTCTCTCTCTCTCTCTCTCTCTCTCTCTCTCTCTCTCTCTCTCTCTCGCTTACATGTAGTATAAAATAAATTTTTCACTACCCCTCCCCTCTCCATTTTACTTCTCTCTTTATTTCTCCCTTTCTTTCTCTCTTTCTCTCTCTAGATGTCTTTCTCTCCCTATATTTCATATGGTTATAGTTTTCCCGTTGTCCTTCTACCGTCCTTAACTTAGATTCTAGGCCTCTTCTTTCAAATGTAACTCCAAAAAGGTTTAAACATTGAAGAAAGTAGATCTATAATTATTTATATTTTAGTTGACATTCTTGCTAAACCTAGCACTTCATCAAGAAGCCAGCCTAGGCATAAAATAGCCTACTTTCTATGAATGCCTAGGCCTGACATTTTTATACATAAAACTATTTGATTTTTCTCCGTGCGCCTTTGCACGGTATTTGATTAACAGTATTGGTGCTTTTATGTAAACTTTAATTCCTGTCATTGATTATCATTTCGTGCAAAACAAAGGCTTGTTGTGTGGTAATATTTTGCAAACAGGTATTCAAGATAATTTATAAACCACAACTGAGAAGAAACTGAAAGAAAATCGTGTATAAATTCTTAGAATGAACACAATAGTCCTTAAAATATGACAGTTTTTATTGCCTAATTTCAAATCTCAAAATGTTAAACTATAAGACTTGAATTAGTGATTTCTGAAGCCAATTCACAATTCCAAAGATATGCTGTACAAAGGGCGGTTTAGATGGAGATGTGTAGCAATATTTAAGACTTGTCTGAACCAATATACATAGAGCACGTGTTTATATTGTTGTCAAGGGAATCTACCGTCTTGCAAAACTTAAGTCGAGGCAAAAGGCAGAATTAAAATAGAAGTGGAAGAAAAAATGTCTTGCAATCGAGTCCAAATGAGTCTTAAGTCGAAATTTTAAGGTAGTCAAATATTAGTGTCACAGAAAAGCTTATTTTCTATACTTTCAAATACAACAAAAAAGCTCTATCATGCTTCTGCATGAAGTTATAGCTGTTTGTAGTTGGCAGGGTGAGAACTTGTAAAATTTCAGAAAGAGGAGAAAACAGCATTTAAAGTTTAGACAACTATAAAGGTGTTGAGGCCTCCTTAGCAACCATACCAATTAAAATTAAACACCAAAAAATTAAATTCGAACATCAATTAGGTGTGAAAATGGTTTTAGCGTCAATTTCCAAAAATTTTTTTTTACCTCTGAAAAGCCTATAATCATCAAACTGAGTCTTTCGACTTACGACTCATTTGGACATAATGCCAAACAATTATAATCACGCATCGGGGTTTCTGTATGGATTTTTTAAAGAAATGAATCGAATAAGTAAAACAAAAAAGTGTGATGTTAATAAGGAAAAGGGGAAAGATGAATGAAGTTGGGAAAGAACGTAAGGGATGGCAACCGAAAACAGATCAGATGTTAGATAGAGAGGATTGATAGATAAAAGATAGGTAAATAGAATTTGCCATTCGTGAGCATGTTAACATACCAGGGTTAATGTAAGGCTTGAAAATATATACATATCTAATTGTCTCTTCATTCCTTTCATTTTTGTTCTTTTAGGAAGGTCAGATGACGACACAGCCACTGAAGTAAATTCCATGCTTCCACTCCTTTGCACAGCTACTTGCAAAACACAGAGAAAATTTAAGAGCGATAAAGAGTAATAATTTTAAAAAGAAAAAAAATACAAGACGGCAGACACTCATATCGAAAAAAAAAGTTAAAGGGACGACGTGAATTTGACACAAAAAGGTCATAAATACAACAATAAAGGTTGCAATATCTCTGTTAACTGGCTATTTAACCCTTAGAAAAAGATTATGCTATTATAAATAGACATGGTATTGAAAAAGATATAGACAGAAATAAATGGTGATTTGGGTAGTTGCTATGGTGCATGAAATCGAGAAAGAGAAGGGAAAAGGGAAACAGCAAGAATTAGAATTTGAGGAATAAAGTAGTCGAGAGAGAACGAAAAAGAGAGAGAGAGAGAGAAAGAGAGAGAGAAAAAAGAGAAAGAGTAAAAAAGAGAGAGGGGAGAGGGAGAGAGAAAGATAGGAAATGGAGGAGAAAGACAAAAACTAAAACATCAAAAAAGATGTGGGGTAATACAGTTAGAAAACTCACATTCTCTTCCCTTTTAAACTAGGAAAAATGAAAAGAAAGCGATAATAAAATTTTAGTTCGCTTTTTTAACAGCAATGACTAAACAAAGAGCATTAGATAATCATGTCCGGGCAAAGAAAAAACTATTGAAATTGAAAACCTAATATTGGCGGTTTTTCCATTCCCCATAATTATATTCTTTTCAGAAAATCTTTTTCAGTACAAAACCAAATACGATATTACATAAAAAAGAAGAGGAATAAAAAATTCGAATTGATGTGGCGTTCTTCTAAAGATGACATCTGCTGGTAGCCGACAAGAATCTATTAGCTGTAACTGTCTCGTTGCCTTCGCCCCTGTAATGACTGTATGTCAGATATAACAGATCTCTTGGCAGCTCTACTTTCACAGCTCTCTTATAAAAGAGCCTCCTCCTTCTTTTGAAAGATACGTTTTGGATAGGCGTGGGGCCTTTAATAATTTATTACCGTGGCACTGGCACTTTTGAGTTTGTTGGATTTTTTGTTTTTGTTTTTTTTGTTGTTGTTCCTAATATAGGGATTCAACAAGATAGAAAATGGAGGAAATCGTCACAAGTCAAACAAGACTCAAGAGTTGTATAATACTACCAGTTCCTCGAAATAAAATAATTCGAAATGGTTTTAATTGATTAATGGCTGGAATACCTGAGATAATTTTTTTTCCTAAAAAAAATTTAAAGATTGTCAATTAAAATTAATCTTCTTTTAACCTCATTTATTAAGGGGCTAGTTTGGCATTTCAAGACAAGTTTATAAGAATTGTTTTTAAAAATGTTGTTTATTATTAGAATTTATATAAAATTTCGTATTTGCCAATTTGAGTAGTATAAAGCAATGCTGCTTTGAGTTTTAATTTAAAGGAGTTATAGAAAATTTGAAAAGTCCGCAAATAAATATTATTTGTTTTCGATATATCACAGTTTGTTGAAGAACCTTTCGAAGAATGTTTACGACAACTTTAGATCTGCTCTTATCTCAGGTTTTGTTGCTTAGTTCGTTCCGCTAAAATGATACTTTTTAGCAACAAAATTTTCTTTCTCAGTATGATGTTCTGTTAATTATTTGGCATACAAATTTAAATAAAGAGGTTTTGGAAACAATGTGTTTTTTTTTTAAATTGTCCTTGCCTAATATTTCAAGGTGGACAATCTCCAGGAGGTCTGCTGAACGGCTGTGATGATTGGCTACTTCCATCACGCGGTTAACACCCCGGTGCCATCAGGAGAACCACACCTGGCATGGTGATTCCTTTAACACAAAAGTTCATTCGAGTGCTATGAACACATCCATTTGAAAGTACAAGAAAACGGGGTCATACATACAAACGAAATAAAATACCTTGACTTGACCAAAGAGCTAGATGAAGCTGGCAATAAGATAAGACAGTGCCAAAACAGATCGGCGCCAGAGGAGTTGTGGGGTCATCAGCCTAAAATCTTCTAAGCAAACTTTAAATCAGCGGCAACAAACGGACCAAAGCCTCTAAACTACTAGCTGAAACAGCAGAAAATAGTTCCCGTTAGGTCTATTGCAACAGAAATCAGCACTTCTTTAATAAGGGCTAAAAATAATCAAATCCTAGACTAAAGTGGTTTCAAACCGGATTTCCTGGGTTCTTAGGTTCCTGGGTTAAAAATGTGACAGGCAAGAAGAAAGAAGGGAACACGGTAGCAGGGAGTTATGACCTCTATGTGACCCGGCCCCTTTAGGGTGTCACGAGTTAAGGGGTCGAAACACTTGCTAAGATGGGGTTGTTTTCTCTGAAGACTTCCTGTTATTGAGTTTCCGATCTGACTACTATCTTACTACATGTAGCGATTTGTAAATTTATGCTGTTTGTTCTATTTGGTGTGCTGAGGTTTGAATGTTTTATTGTAACTCGAGTGTAAAATGATATCCATATGCCACAACATTCAACAAATCTTAATCAATAATTTGAGTCAAAGCTGGATGTTTTTTTGCCTAATGGTAAAAGACAAATAGTCCAGGAAAGATAGCCCAAAAATAGGCTGAACCTTAAACTAAATTGAACAGGAGTCGCAGTAGAGCTGTGTAGATAAGCAAGTCAATTTTTTTGACAGCTTACTTGTTTTGTCAATATTTTAGAGCTAAAATATATACCTTCCTTTCAAAAAAATTGACTTGAACCTTAAACTAATTGCTTTCTAACGTTTTCTTATATTTCTTGTTAAGAAATGTTTGAAGTGTAACATACTAAAAGCTTACCGCCGCAGAGGCAGGGGAACATACTTTTATTAGAGGTCAAAGGTCATCAAGTGAAATTTTGTGAAAAAATCGAAAATTTTGCAAAGTGTGTTTTGTACTTGCAATAAGACACATTTTCATCCTAAAAAGTTTGGTAATTGACAAAGGTTTAGATTTTGCGAAAATTAACATCTTAGTGCCATAATTTACTAAGCTAAAGACCGATTTATTTTTTTCAAAGTCCGCTTTCTCCAGTAGGTCATTTTCGTGACACATGTGTGTACTTTTTTTTCATTTACGCCACTTAAATCCGGGTTATATGCTTGAAAACGGTCACACACATCATTTATAGAAATGTTTTGGACTTAAATATCATTTTAAGATTATTAGTGTATATAAAGAGGTCAAAGGTCACTGATAACGTTAACAACTTGTCCCAGCTTTTTTTCTTATTCTATATTATATAGCTTATAGATCTACATTGTTCAACAAAGATAAAACAAATAAAGGCAGTTTTATAACAAAATCATGTTGAAATATTATATTTTGAAAAAAAAGTGACATTTTAAAGTATTTTTGGTGAGGTGGTGCAAGGTACACAAATTAAAGAGACAGTATACAAGTAATGGGCAATATAAACGGCTAATCGGCTAATTATTAGACTGTTTCAAGCGTCTCATGACCTGCAGTAATTGAAACAGTTCTTATTTTTTTTTAAAGCGCAAAGTTTTTGTGTTGATTTACATCAGGGAAAATGATTAATCAAAAATTAAAAGTAACCATACAAGAAGATACGACAGCAAGAGATAATGCCGAAAATTGAGCCCCATTTTTTCCAATAACTTTCCGTTCAAACATAGTGTGTCATACAAAATTCTCTGACGCGATAACTATTAATAGTTATAGGCTTTCCTTAGGTTCCAACATTTACCTATTGTGCATTTAGCCTTTGTGACCCGACGGTATTTAGAATTATCACCATTTAAAAAAAAATATGGAAAAACCGATAAAACTTTGCTATAGGCCTAAGTTTATTTCTGCAAATGCAGCCTGGCAATTTCTCCATTGATGAGCTATTATAAACTCAAACAATCGTTCTATTTAGCAATGACATTTTGTATAGTGGTATACTTCGAAAATCAGTTCAACCATTTGCCACAGTGTTTTTGGAAAATCGTCTCTTTTCATAAGTCCTTTCTTTGTAACCTATTAAAAGGCATATCATTGAAAGTAATGAAGGTACAATGATGAAATTTAGAACGCTTCCATAAAAGCACCCTTGCTAAGAACAGCCTCAGTTTTGTTGAAAAATCTTGGGCTGTAAAGGGTTAAACAAATACATTATTTAGGCCTTACGTTTGGTTGCTGTTGGTGTTTTAGATGTGAAAAGCACAAGTCAATCAAAACTTTACAAATATTGGACATAAGATAATATTCAAGAATCAATTAGTCAATAATTGCTTAAAATGCATTTTGGACTTTCCCCCCAGAAGCGTATTTATTCATGTATGCTTTATAACAATTAACATTACGGTAAAGTTGGCAACAATTTAGAGCACCTAAAGGGCTTCTCCAAAAAAAATACTAAAAAAAGGTTATCGCTTGGAAAATCAGTACCGGGTATGCTATCCCTCACATTGCTTGGTTATAAAGCCTGTAAGTTCGTTTGGACAACACTATCTAAAACATCTTCATACTAACTTTCGCTGTCATATATTTCATATGTTTTAAAATAGTGAGGTATGTTTTTACAGCTTTCTTCCTTGCAATTGATACAGGCTGGAAAACAAGTAAGACCATGTTTCCGGCAAATGCCTCCAAGAGAAGAGCAATCTCATTTGCACTAGCAAGAAATTGAATTTCAGAAGATCTTAAGGGGCAGGTGACATTTTGTATAGTGGTATACTTCGAAAATCAGTTCAACCATTTGCCACAGTGTTTTTGGAAAAATCTGTGCAGGTTGGCTGTAAGACGTCATTTAAAAGCTCCCAAGCTCACTGTACTGGATCCTCTTCTGCAAGGTCAATCTTCTAAATCTTTACTTGCAAGAAAACTCTTAAGACATGAAACTTTGAGCCAGCAAATGATGGTGGTAATGTGTGGGCTTTTCCAGCATGTTTTTGGGAGGCCACTTGTGTCCTACTTTCTCTACCTGAGCTCATTTAAACTCTCGATGCTTTCGACATACATTGTCATACAAACAGACCAAAGGGTCCTCTCTTGATTTTATTATTTTGCTCGTCCATTGGCAACCATAAAATTCTTAGCAACTGCTTTAAGTTGTTAAGAGCTTTTAAATTTGTTTTTTGCCCTTTTTAGTATTACATGGATGGGATATTGTGTCACAGCCAGTAAAAG
>BMAT01012884.1:115982-126388 GCA_019649035.1 Elysia marginata
AGATAGATAGATAGATAGATAAATAAAAGGGAAGAAGGAAATAAATCAGTCGTCAGAAGAACTTCCCACCCATAACACGGCATGAAACATAGTGTTGCAACTGAAAATAGCTAAGATTTGGGTTGTTATTAATGTAAATAGATAGATAGATAGATTGTAAAATGTTAATATGCTCCAACAATGTTGGGCACTCTACCTTTGTGCTAGAATCATATAAGCACCAACATAGATAGATATGTAGATTATGGTTACTGAGAGACACCTCAGTAGTTCATGAAGAGTCTGTTTGAAAAACAAACCAGCTGTTGAACATGAGAAATCAACAAATGGAGGCAAATATAGAAAACTAGCATAAAAGCTGTAAAAACACTGTGCTCGTAGAAATGTTCTCCTTCAGTAGCGGCTGATTATGTAGGAGAAAGGGTGAACCATTAGGAACAGGGTGTGATGACAATGGGCCAATTAGTTCATTAGTAAGGTGATATAATTTTCTATTTATAGTCTGCCGTAAGGATACGTAGTAGGAAGTTTTAGCCTGATACTGGGTTTCAAAAATAGAAGTGATATTTCTGTTTATAAATATAGATATAAGAGATCAAATTTCGTCTTTACAGGAGGTCACAATAATACTAGTAATTAAGACCTCAAAAGTCATGACCTAGGGACAGGGTGTGGTATGATAAGTCTATTCTTAAATCTCCAAACACACCATAGATGTACTGTGCTGTTCTTGATTTAAGATAGCGAAAATAGATACATTTAAACCACTGACCGCCAACTGGCACGTCGAGTACGAAAGAGTACGTTGAACGACGAGTGAAACAACCTAAATACCGCACATAGGTCTATATACTTTACTCAGAAATGCAAATCACGTTCTGTCGGGCTTCCAAAATTAATGGAGATAGAGTACATATGGGTTATAAATTAAAATCACTTAATCAAAGGATAAGTAAAAAGACGTCTTACTTCTTTGCCTTATTTAAAACGACTTGAAAGAAACGGACTCGTAGATGTGATTCGAAAATTTTCCTACGTGAAAATTAAACGGGTTTTACAAAATGTAGGCCGATTTTTTAATAATCAACATTCCGCTCACTCTAAGGGGCGGTGGTGTGAAAGAAAATTACTTCACTACTGTTTGCTCTGCCAACGTCTTGGTCATCAAGAGCTTACTTGGTCATATTGCTTTAATTACCATAGTAGGATTAAAGGACTGTTTAACGCCATTAGGTATATTGCAAACAGTAATTTCATAGAAACACACACACATTCTAATCTCAAATGTAAAATAAACATTCACATTTTATTGGTAAAGTAGTTTCGTGCCGTAGCAATTGTAATTCATAATCGACAAAGACAAGAGCAGACACAAAATTCCTTTTTTAAATAAGGACATCTTGTTTTCGAATATACTTGTATATATGGTTTACTCGTTATAATTTTCTTTTAATCTAGTTGGAAACTTAAAGCAATCAACCACCCTTAGGCAGCGATTGATGTTAGCATGCAGGAGTTGCAGACTGATACATTTTATGTGGTTTTCAGTGATTTACTGGTTAAACGATCATTTATATCCATACGAATTACCATACTTGTACTTGCATCTGAGATTGACTAAGAGGTAAAATTGTTGTCTTTCAGGATTGACAACAAATAAACGTGCTTTCGCATGCTGTAGAACACACAATACTGTGCTTTAAAACACGCTACTTTGAAGATTTAAATATCCTACATCATTTTTAGCGAGAATTTAAGTGAATATTGTGTTATCGCCCGTGTTTTCCTCCAATGTGTCTGACGATTTTTAAGAATGCTAAAGATATATCTATGCCCTGATTCGTCTATCTGGAATTGAGGTGCACAATCATCCTTCCTTGCATATTTGTAAGTAAACTACCTTTAATTTCTTAAGAGGACTTTTCTTAAATGATATTACCCAGATTCTACAACTCTTTAACTTTTGATTGCAATACTTCATTTTAGGTCAGATAACATGTATATTCTACTTAGCATATACAAATAAAAAGCGAGGTTGAGGAGAAAGGGTGTGTAATCCATGCAGTACAGCATGGCGGACAAGGAACGGTTATGTGATTGCATCTCCCGTTTTACATTACCAAAGAATGTAGCGAGGTTAATAATAAGTTTTCCAACGATACAGTTGATAAAAACGTAAACATGTACATACATGTATTCACAAAGTCAATACTTTCTAGATACTAGGTTCAAGTGCAGAAATCCCCAATGTGTTCACAAACTTTTAAAAAACAGTTTGATTAAGAAGTGATTGCTTTATTAGAATTTTGACAGAGAAAAAGAGTTGTCATATAATTTTGTTAATAGGGGGAGGAGGAAAGAGATATCCGGGAAGGGAGAGATGAGAGAGAGAGAGACAAAAAGAGAGAGAAAGAAAGAGAGAGACGGATAGAGAGAGAACCTAAAATTGAATCCCAAAAGATTTCACATGTCTGTAAAAATAAAGCACTAGGTTTAAGTGATTTTTATGCGCACGTGATGCATTCAAGATATGATAACGAGATCTTGTGGAAACGTTCAAGCTACAGTTAGATATTATAGATCAGTTCTGATAAACTACATGCATACCAGCGTTCAACTTGTTTCAAAAAACAAAACAAAAATCAAATGCAGAAGGCTTAATATAAACTGATAGTAGACTTTTGTATAAAAGTCGCCTAAAATCTAAATATAGGTAATGGAAGTGAAAGTTACTTTGCCTCTGTATGTTTGTGCATGATGGGTACCCATATATTTGGCACCTGGTAATAAAGTTGGAAAAAGTGAATTGCTGCATCGCGTCTTTGCAACTGATCTCAAGAGGCTCTGTATTGTATACAAATCTCGGTTGTTGAAATCGCACGTCATTATTTTTTTAATCACGGATCAGAATTAATGCGACAATCAATGGAATGGAAAGACTTGCATAACTGTACCACACAAAGAAGTCCGGGTCATAAAAGTTAGCCAAAAAGATCATGGCGCTTTGGGTTAAATCCATTCAATGATTCTCTTTGACATTTCAATTCGCGGGAGTGTTGAGTGTACGATGAATGTGAGTGTCTATAGCATGTGCAAACTTGCTTTGTTCATCCTGTTTATAAGATGTAGCATTAATTTTCATGATGAGTGTCTGCTGAGTGTATCCGTGTAACATGATTGTGTACAATGTCTGCTATTGGTGGCGTTGAATAAGATGTACCATTATCTTCCACTGACTGTAACCAAACCATTTCTCAAAAGAAAGACAAATTAACTATCTTTATCACCGTCCTCATTTTCGCTCATGGTATGGCTATGAGCAGTATAAATAACAATCATTTGAGAACAATTAAGGCTTACCTGGACATACAGACCCAATCTATACGTAAATGCGTTTTTATTTCAACATGACAGTGCCCGTCCCACACAGGTGTTTAAGAAGAGGTAAAAAAATTGCTTCGGTTGCGCAAACGTAAACCGTGCCACATCCTCCTAATTCTGCTAAAATGACATCTTCCGGTCTTTACTTCTCCTGCCTAATAAAATTTGCCTTGAAAGGCAAAATCTAAGTCGAACACGTAATGCAAACATGGCCCAGGGACCAACAAAGCGTTTTACCTACCTGGCCTACCTGCACTCACTTAATGATGTCCATCTAATTTCATTTAGAGCACTATTTCACTGGCCGCTGTTATTGTATTGTCAAAACTTGTCTTTCTTATTTGACTTACCATCCTACTATTCCTTTTTACTACTCAGAAATGTTTTAATGGCCCAAAGACGGTTTTCCAATACTTAAGAAATTTCCAAGCAATCACACTGCACTTTTGATAGGTTTAACTTTATTTTATTGCCAAATTTAGACTAATGATTTATGTATTATGAAGAAAAAATAGCAGCGTTTAACGTGAGGATTTCCATAATCTAGTTTAGAAGTCCATTTCTAAAATATATAGCAGCCGCCACAAGATATGGGATTCCAAAACTTCTTGGCCAGCTATTTGATATACAGTACGATATTAGTGAGATTTTAATCTTCGTTATTATAACAACATAATGGCAGTTTCTCAAAATTCGAATTGACAAAACAACTTTTCCAGCTTTCCAGTTCGCTGGCAGTCTAAACGAAAAATATCAAAGGAATTTTTAAGACTATTTTCTCGCTCTGGCGATAAACCCAATAACCTAATACAATTTCTTTTTGATAGGGAACTTCGGTGAACAATGATAATGACGCACATTTTAATGAAGTAAAAGAAGTAAAGGTAAACGGTGAAGAATTTGAGGGATAAGCTTTTTTGAATGGCTGCTAATAATTTAAAAGCGAAATGACAACCTAGAATCGGAAGAAACATCTATTTCGGGGCTGCTTTAAAATTATAAAGCATAGCGTTTTATTCCCTCAGGTCGCGTCCCCACTGTATAATGTAATATATTGGCATCACGTTTTGCCAATCAAAAATATCCAAACTTTAAAACAGAATTTGTATTTTATAATGTAGATACATGCCTGTTCTAGAGTTCCAAAGCTCCGGGGAACGATTAGAAATGCATATTGCTATTGAATCTGCAGAACATTTTAGAAACAAAACGTGACTTGTAAAACTTCTCTCTCTTTCTTTCTCTGTCTGTCTGTCTGCCTCTCTCTCTCTCTCTCTCTCTCTCTCTCTCTCTCACACACACACACACACACACACTTTCTCCTAGTCCTTCCTTCCCTCTATCCCCATCCTTGCTTTGCTTTTCTTTGTGTGTGTGCGTGTCTGAGGTTTTGTGTGATCATAGAAATTCAAACCTAGATATCTATATATTCTTGAAAAAAGCACGATTGTTGAGTTCTGTTCGTAATGTGAAGAAACAGGGATACATGAATATCTAAAGGATTTCATGACACAACGCATTATATCTGTTTTTCAAAATGTTGAGATTTTATGTAAAAACTTCTTTCTTTCTTTGTCAAATTCTTTTTTCATTTGGAGATGTCCTTTTCAGACATATGCTCATTTTGCACACGACACTGCCAATTTTCTGAGACAAATGTACAAAGAATAGGAGAAAAAAATTCATATCTTTTTTTTCTCGGCTTTTTGAAAAATGACTTAAAACACATGTTGACATGAAGCCATTTTTGGTTGATATTATAGTTTTCTGCATAAAACCAGAGAATATTTAAGTATAGATGTTTTATTCTAGGGGTAGAGTGAGGGAACCATGAGAGTACTGTCCATTTGAACTCGTTGGCTAAATACCTGAAAGTTCACAAAGATGGCAGGTGCTGGAATAGGTGAAGTCGATAGATCTCGCTCAAGATTTAGAAATGGTGGATAATTTCGCAGTGCTATTATTTCAAAAATACAAGGAACAAAACAGAATGTGAAGAAATTTCCTTCCACTTCTTCCCTGCGGACAAAGAAAAGTAATTTCTACGATATTAATATTTTTTTTCCGGTAGGCCTATAGACCTCTAGATCTAAACACAAGCCATTGGCATTGTCACAGCTAGTGGCGGGGCCACAAAAGTCTCGATTTAAACTAGAATCTACATCTAATTTAAATTATTTTAGCTTCAGATAGATCTAGTTTTAATATAGATTCTATATGTAGATATAATTCTACATTGGCGAGATTCTTAGACAAATTTTAAATAGGATTTCCACAGAAAGGCGCCACCTGGCAGTGTTTGAGGCTATCTAGGTCTTGTTCAATGATAACAAAATCTAGATTTGTCTGATTTTTAAAAACAAAAAATCATGTGCAGTGACATGCATTGTTTTTAATTATGACAAACATTACTTACAAAATGAAGAGTACTGGTACTCTGAACCAGAATCGGTATTGAGTACCAAGGGGCGGACACTAGCATCACAAACAGACTCAAAAACTTATGCACCAACATAGGTTTGTCTTTCTATTTCACTCTAAGTATAACGCTTTTTCCAACCATCTACTTATTCATCATTTTTTTCCAATACTGACATTTTACTAGAAAATTACCGAAAAGACAAGCCTCACGATAGATTTCTAGCTAGTTGAGATTTCCAAGTAAGAATCTTAACATGACGATTAGCGTGATGGGAGTCATAAAAATCAGTTTATAGTAAAAGTACTTTATATATTATTATAAAAGTTAATAAGGTGTTTTTTCACATCAGCATTCTATTGTGATATATAAGCCTACGCTATTATAAAGATATCTCTATATATCTCTTTTTCTCTTGCTTTTTGTTTTGTTCTCTTATTTTGTTGAGCAAAGAATTATATTGTAAACCTATGTCATGAGTTCTTGAGAAGCAAAAACTCACCCTTAATTCTAACGAAACACGGTAATCAACATTCACAAACATCAAAATATTGAAAACAATAGATGACACAAGTCTGCAATTGAGGTAAGTGAATACTTCAGAAAAGAAATACAGAAAACTATAAATTTTGTTCTGATAACGTTTTAATCCACGGTTAACCTGTAACGTATCAGAAAGAATTGCTCCATTCAAAGATAGGAACGCAACAACAGCGACACAGATCACCTGTACAATTACACAAGGTAAAAAAAGAAAGAAAATAAGAAACATGTCTATTTACACCATTATTACTGACGACAAGAAGTGAAACACTAAAAATAAAAATGAAATGAGAGACATTGGATTATAAACTTTACACTTTTTTTAAAGAAGGCAATAAATATAGCATGTTCTGTTTTGTAAAATAAGACAACAAAAAATTTTAAAACTAATATAACACTAATGTTTGTTTACAATGTACCTCATTTAAAATTTAAACATTCTTTCAATCCTCATTACTGTCATAACTTTTTAAAGGGACTAAATGCATTTTGTTATATGTGGTTTTTTTTTCACATTTTTACAACCAGTATGTGGGGTACCCGACCTAGTCAGGCAAAGGACAGCGCGGCCTTCTCTTTTGTCCTCATATATTGTATGTACTAACTATCAATTCGTCTTTTTCCCGTAATCATATCCTCTCTGGGTGTAAGTTTTATTTCTTGTGTATCTTTATTTCTCTTCTGCCCTATTTATAATTTCTCCATGATTTCTAATTAGCTATCACTTTTCCCATTTAGTTCCAAAACCTCTATCAATCCCTCCTACTTCCTCCTTTCGCTCCTGTCTGTTTAAAAGAATCCTACCGATTCGTCTGTCACAGTTGGGGTGTGGTGCGATGCAATTACATTTAAGTTTTCGTTCTGTTAGAATGATCAAAAATAAACATAGGTAATGTTTTGGGTAAAAAAAAATCACAATAAGGTATCCTCAAAAGGATTTCTATTGAGTGAGTTTCATCGTAATTTTTTTTGTTTACAAACTTTCAGACCAGCAACTACAAAATCAGATCATCGTTTCATTCACTCTTTTATAACAACAAAAAGTTCACTGATTTAGATGATAATTTATGAAACTTACATAATAAACATGTCATTTTACTTCAGCTAATCACGCAAGCAAAAATATTCCGTTTAAATTGAATCATCTCAATCAAGCATCGGTTCTTCCAAACACAGTGTAATAATAACAAAGCACAGGTCATCTGTGGTAATAACGGAACGAAAAACGTAATGGAGAATATTATAATAATGTTGGCATAATGCAGTGCACATTGTGAAAATATACTACTCAATAGTTAATACCTTCATTCAATAGATTTCAAGACTGACATGAGTTAAAAGAAAAAAATTACAAATGAGAAAACAGAATCCAAGCAGTTGTACAGCGCACATAAAAGTTTAAACTCTCATGAGAGTGGCAGATAAAACAAACGGTCTCTTTTCTTTGATTTCTTCTCCAAGTATCAACTGGTTGCGGCATCCTAACATACCCCAAAGTTGTCTTGGATGTCTCACTGTTCATGTTTTGAGTTGTATACAGAAAATTGTTTCCTTCAGGTATTGTTATAACAGGTACACCCACACCTGAAATCTTCAAATAGCTATTTGTTTAAAAACAAAGCCAATTCAAGGGATTAGGGGAAAATGCTACAAATGTCGTTCTCAAAAAGCTATTGAATAGGGCAAAAACAGTAGATTTTTTTCTTCTCTTTCTTTATATTTCTATATCATGGATTAGGCTGTTGCAACCTCAATATGACAATTTTATAGAAAACGACGTCTCTAGCAGAAACAGAAGATTAAAATAGGTTTTTTTAACGTGAAGTCTAAATATTTAGATTTAAGTATGTGTCTTATGTCGCGCCTGATTTCTTAAATTTCCCGCATCTAGCATATACGTTATACTAATCAAATACAGATTGTGTAATGAAACTGATAGTATTATGTACAAAGATGAGTAAAAATAAATATGTACATTTTTACATCAATTTGCATACACCATATTTAGGGGTATGTTGAATTGTTATGTTTTTATCGCTGGTCAAAACAAACTGTAATACCGTTAAAATTTGAATATTAATGATACATGTAAAAGCTTTAGATTGATTGACATAAATGTGTTTAAAGAAATGCAAGTAACCATCAAAATTTCATTTTTGAAATATGACAATAGTAAAAAGTTGCTCCAGGGCAAACAAAAAATAAAACAGGAACTCACAAAGCAGTTTAATGGGGTTTCTTTTTTTTCTAACTTATTCAAACGATGATACAATGTATGAGTTTAGATAAATTTGTACAGTTGCTAGGAAACAGACATAAATAGTTACAAATACAATAGTATTCTCAAACGTTGCGTTTACATTACCAGTTACGATACGAAACTTCAAGACAGAATTATATATCTAGATAATAGCAGATGCTCAAGTTCCAATAGTTCTATCAGTGCATCGCTTTTACATTTTTTGTTAAGCTTAAATAGTCTAAATTGAAACCTCTTCTTTTGCGCTTTACAGCATGCGAGTTTATGCTAAAAGAAACCGAATTTCATTATCATTATAAAATCAGTTCATATAGTGTGTTAAAGACCACAATGTAAACAAACGCATTTTCCTTTCCTACAGTATCATTAAAACTAAGTTTTTCAGAACATAAGTCTGAGTAAGATTTCAGTAAGACTTTACGTATTAAGAATCGGTATGCTCTAATCTTGGATGTTTAGTGAGTTTTTTTAATGAAACGACTGTTTTCAGTACTAGAGTTTTTTTTTTTTAATTTTTGTAATCTAAAAGAGAATTGTAACCTTTTGTTTTCATAACTTCCTAGTCTTATTATTTTCTCAGTAAGAAAAAAGGTATGTATTTTCAGTCTTTTCACCCTTTTTCAAATAAGAATATTTAAAATAAAGGCAAGACATGTTGCAACAAAATTAGTTTTTATGTAGGGCCACGAAACACCATTGTAACTACAGTCACCATAAGGTTTTTCTGATAATGAATACAGCATCATGTCTATTTATTGTTGAAACTTTGAAAGTTTAGTTTCGCTTGACAATTGTATAATTTCTAGCAATTTAATGTTTTAAAATGTCATGCATATACACTTATACTTTTGTAACGTAAAGATACAGAAATTCTAAGCTGTCATGTATCTAGAATCAACTAGTCCATTAGAATAAGCAACTGATCCGCTTTTTATTTGTACTCATTTGTTCCAAACGATTATAATGACCGGCATTATCAATATTATTACGAACACCTGTCACCAGAACTCAAGACAAACCAAGTTTTTTTCCAATGTTTATCTTTAGGTGCTCATAAAAAATGAAGAATTATCGCAATGCTGAATATAAGAAAGATACAAACAGCGCCAAGTTTAGATTTGCTATTCTTTCTCTTATCAGATTACGTATACCATGATAATAATCAGTCGTCAAAAAATCAATGCAAAATGGCGAAGAACTGCGAGAAACAAAAACCAATAACATTATAATGTTGGATATCAAGAGGAGATAACCCGCTATATGTGAACTTGTGATGGCCAGTAAGGTCACGAATATATCGCAAGATGATAAGCCGGATGTTTTTCCTGTGAGAAATAATGACGATGTTGGTCGCATTCATTATAAGTACCGACAAAGGCAACGTCTTGGGGCAAAACAAAATGACAGCAAATCAATGATAATGTAGTAATAACACACGGAAAATCACAATAATATAGATGAGGTGACACCACGTTACAAAGCGTTGGGCATTTTTGAATGATTTTTTACCATAATGCATTTTTTTTATTAATGCTCATAGGCTGGAAAAATCAAATATGTACAAGATTAGAAATTTAAAGGTAAATAAAAGAAACCAGCATGAATGAAGAATACTATAATGATGAATAAACAGGAGTCATCTAAAAATGTGTCGATGTCATGTTTATGATTATGTTTCCAATTCAGGACAATGTATCATGTTTTAGAATACAAAATCTTTAAAAATACAGACTGTAATTTCAAAAACATTTTCTCTGCCCTCCACCTCCTTTTCTCTCTCTCTCTCTCTCTCTCTCTCTCTCT
>BMAT01012884.1:146759-162334 GCA_019649035.1 Elysia marginata
AGATAGATAGATGTCATGTTTACCTAAGTTTTGTGCCTTGCCATGACTTGTAAGTTTCGGGCAGCTCTGTCCTCACCAGATGGCTGACTTGTCTTTGTTTATAGATAAATAGATATATAATAATTATAATAATAATAATAATAATAATAATAATAATAATCATAACAGTAATAATATCTAAATTTATATAGCGCTTTTTACAATAAAATATAGTCTCAAAGCGCTTGGCAAAAAAAAAGCTACACAATGACTTTCATACAAGTTTACAAAAACATGGATAACGTAGACAATTGGAAATTGAAAGGAAAAAATCAATTAAAATAAAGATAGATATATCAAACTCAAGAAAACATGGACAAGAAAAGTTGTAAATTTAGATTTCCTAATCAATTTCTTATAATGGCTTAGGTTTTAAACAAGTGTGTCTTCAGAACTGATTTAAATCTAGATAATGATTCGGACTGTTGGACTGATAAGATAGATAGATAGATAGATTGGTTAGGTAGATATATAGATAAAAGATAGATACAGAGATGGATAATTAGATGGATAGATACATAAATACGTAGATAGATAATTAAAACAATAAATAAATAGATAGAAGGGGGACAAGGAAGAAGAAGAAGAAGAAGAAGAAGAAGAAGAAGAAGAAGAAGAAGAAGAAGAAGAAGAAGAAGAAGAAAAAGAAGAAGAAGAAGAAGAAGAAGAAGAAGAAGAAGAAGAAGAAGAAGAAGAAGAAGAAGAACCCTATAGAGCAATAGCAACAAAGAAAAAGTTCAAGATGGAGTGACATCTAAAAAGAAAAAAGAATTAATAAGTAACAGTCGCATAATGGACTTAAAGAACATATGGGATATATTTGAGGTAGAAAGCTACACAGACTATACCGAAAATTAATTTGCGTTAAACTATCGCATTTGACTAGGAACATTTAAAAGGGATAAAGAAAATGAAAATATAAACAGAAATCCAGGTTCAATGATCTATCAATAACTCTGAAAATGAGAGGGGGATAGAAATGTTGTAAAAAGGCCAGAAAGAGAGAGAGAGAGAGAGAGAGAGAGAGAGAAATTGTAAAAGAGTGATTGAGAGAGAGAGAGAGAGAGAAATTGTAAGAGAGTGATTGAGAGAGAAAACAGACAAAGAGCGAAGCCGATTGTTTGTTGGTTGTTTGAATTTTAACGTCTCTTTTCAACTACGAGGTTTTATCAGAGACGGCGCTTGGGACGATTAAAGCGTGCTGCCACACTGTGATGTAAGGAGCGCTTGTACACACCACACCTAGTCACATTATCCTGACACCGGGCCGACCAGATTTAGCACTACATCCATAATGCCAGACACTAGGCGGATCAGCTGCTGATACCAATATTAAAGTCCTTGGTGTGTCTCGGCCGGGGATCGAACCCGCACCTCCCGATCTCTGAACGAGTGTCTATCCGGCCACAGAGCCGATAACCGAGGCTGAGATAGACATAGAATGAGAGAAAAGAAATAAGTAGATGAATAGAAGAAAAAAAGAGTGTAAGAGCGAAAGAGAGATTGTGAAAAGAACCACGCGGAATAAGAAAAGTGAGTAAAACCTAAAGATTGATTACCCAAGAAACATTATAGATAACTAACTTGGAAGTGCGCAAACGTAAATATATAAAGCCGAGTTGGAGGACAGCGGAAAAGCAGAAATACAGAAAAATAAAGAAAACAGGTCAAGTTATGCATAAAACGAAAGATTGTATAAGAAGAGGATTAAAGTGAGACCAAATTTAGAAAAAGAGGGGTTTTTAGAGAAACATGTACGAAACATCAAAGAGAAAGAAGAAGCGGAGGAAAAGAGAAAAAACGATAGACAACAGTTTGTTAATGGCGGTAGCAATCGGCAACCTTGCCTTTTTTTCTTTTGTAAGGACCGATAAAGAAAAACAAAAGTATACTACTGACAACAAGTTGTGAATTCATTTGGTATTATTCTAGGTACTTTAATATACATTTCCATCATAATTTTCGTGCGATTTCTTGTCCATAAATAGAAGGCCATTTTGGTTGAAATAGTTGAGCATGGTAAAAATATTTGTTATCTAGATCTATCTAGTTCGATAATAACGAAGAAGTGTATTTATATGTATTGGTAAGGTAACTCTTAATTTTTTCAGTTTTTGTTGGACGTGCCTTATTTTTGTCCCAGCATCTAACAGTGTCAACTCTATAGGCTGATTCTAAAACCTCTCCTTCAAAAGAAGGTAGTTGTTTTTAATATTACCTGTCCCTTTTTTCTGATCTTTTAAAGGTATAATGAGACGATTAATTAGTCTTCTTTAAGTGCAAGAGTAGTACTTGTTTATATTAAGAAAAGGTATAGAAATGTTAGATAAAGCCTCTAGCTCGATAAGCAATCCCTCTCTTGTTACATACCACCTCCTAAAGATGAGTTGATAGATTTGAGCTATCAAGGGTTGTAAAACCACTGAAGCACAAGAAATGAAGGATAATCCAACTACAACAACTTTACTGCTTTCTAAAGTCAACTAAGAGTTTGGAGTTGAGTGCCACTGTGACGGGCTCTCCAGGTCTGGACAGAATCAGCCGTCTCTTATGCCGGATCACGTTCAAGCTGCGTGGATGCTAAAATTTGGTTTGGCCATCTCCAGTGTCTAGTAGACAGTGACCAGTCTAAAGAAAACGCTGATGTGGTTTTGTACAAACACATGGGCATCAAGTCAAGCAGTGACCCCTCTAGTTTCGTATCCTCTCGTGGTCAGTTTACAGCTATCCTGTTCAGCCGAGTTTGTTTCACCCTGCAAGGTTTTCGGATTGTCTCAAGGGCTCATGCCATCCTTTTTTTCTTCTTCTTTCAGCGGTTGATTTAATACACTCAAAGTAGTTGATTTTCTGAGTTGATTCAATTGAGGGTCACTCTGAGCGCCAACTGGATGATCCTCTCACAACATCTGGTCAGCACGCAGCCACTGACATCTTCTCAGTGGAGGATGTACTGGTACTGGCTTGTTTTGGTTTCCAGCGAATGTCCAGTGGAAATGTTACGATATGAATTAAATCAATTTCTCTCAACTGTTGACGCTGTTACTCTTGTTTCGTGTGTTGTTTTTTTCTCCTCTATATTTTTCCTTTTACGGCTGCTGTTGGTGTATGGAAATCGGTGCTTACGTTTCTCTTGCGGTCGCTGGCTTGTCACTTACAATATTTCCTGTTGTATGTGCAGTCGCCTAGTTTCGTTTATTGATAATAATAATAATGTAAACACTAACATTCTTATGAAGACACATGACGGATAAGTGAACGTCTTTCTTTGCTATATACAAAGATTTTTGTAACTAGTTTTATGGAAATATTTATAATACCCTAAAATCTACCACGATGATCTCCTTTCGTAGCATAAAACTGTACTTCATCCGATTTTTTTTCCTTTGCTGCTTAGGGTATCATCGTTCATTTATACTGTCCTTTTTTGTTTTTCTCGTTGTCTTTGAATATCTAATACTTTCCGGTTCTTACAATTTAAAATCGACAGTCATCTTTACCATAGCAACATTCCATTGTCCAAAATCTTATGACTTCAAAACTAATAAATTTGAAGTTGTTGCTCACTGAGCACAAATGTTTCGGTTTTTTTTAATCAAAAGCGATATTGGCAAAGTTTCCAAGGGCTATTTCAGTTTCTGACTCAATGGTTATGTAAACTATACGAGAAGCAAAACAAAATTAATTTCAAAAAGGGATATAGGTCGATTGTTTTATAAAACCAATTCAAATAGAATTTCAACCACTTCAGTAGGGGTGTGTTTCATCTCAGAGTGGCGTGGGCAAATTTATTAGTTTCTCTCTCTCTTAAGTCCCTGGGGCCACCCTCTGTATCTCTGTCTCTCTGTTTCCCTCTCTATTTCTCTGTCTGTCTGTCTGTCTGCCTGTCTCTCTCTCCCTCTCTCCTCTCTCTCTCTCTCTCTCTCTTTCTCTCTCTCTTTCTCTCCTCTCTCTCTCTCCCTCTCTCCTCTCTCTCTCTCTTTCTCTCTCTATCTCTTTCTCTCTCTCTCTCTCTCTCTCTCTCTCTCTCTTTCCCCCTTTTTTTCAAAGCAGGCTCAGGAAATGAGTGCTTGCAAAGGCAG
Organism: Elysia marginata; assembly: GCA_019649035.1. NCBI lineage: Eukaryota > Metazoa > Mollusca > Gastropoda > Plakobranchidae > Elysia > Elysia marginata. Next base: position 150,878 of record BMAT01012884.1, read on the forward strand.
ACCCCCTGCCAGCATGAATTGAGTCTCATGTCATCTGATCTTCCTTATTCAATCAGCATCTTCTGTAACAGTCCTATGATCAAGGGAATTTCGTTAACTTCAGGTTAAAAGTTTTAACTCCAATGCTCGCAATTTCTTCCTAAGCAGTCTGCATCGAGCATGGATGAGTATGCTTTAAAACGTGTTAGGGGGAGACGTGTTAAAAAGTGGTCAAGAGAATTTGTTTTAAGTTTTTTAGTAAATCTTGTCCTTTGCAAATCAGTCCCATTATATCTACAATGATCTTTTGTTTTTTAAAAGAAAGTTTTAAATCATTTGAAGTATTATTAGCACTTCACTGAAGACATAGAAAAATGGATAAAAACTACTGAGCTAATTCAGAACGTCATTGGATAAGAGTTCTAACTGCATTGAGCTGTAAGAACTTAAAATAATTATATTCATAAGCAAATAGTTTTACCAATCCCATACGCTGATTTAACAAAAACTTAACGAAATCTATTGCAACTTAATTTTAAAATGTGAATTTGAATTCATTCATTACTCATGGTTGAAGTTAATGAGATAGCGTTTTTTCATTCTTCTTTATTTCACTCCAGAAATATAGGCTATACATTTTTTATAAAAAAAAATCGTACATGGATGCCACACCTCATTCGCTGTCTCAATTATATAAGAACAGATAACAGAGAACTTATCGATACAGCTGTGAGAATTATTGAAATTTAAGATGAATAGGAAAACACCTCTTGTCTTTTATCTACATGTTAAGCCCTACCAGTCTCATTGAGAGTCGTATAATGATCGCCACAGTTTGTAAATCAAGCTGCACTCCTTAGTTGAAATCCTGCCACACTTGAAGAAACGTAGGTACCAAGATCATCTTACGATTTCAGAATTGGGGAATTATAGCGTTTAGAAACATATAGTGTTATCTTGCTGTAGCCTGGGTTAAAAATGCGAGACATCTAGATTTTACCGGGCATTTCAATTAAAAACTAGGTTATCAAAAGTTTCTCAGTGTGCATTTTCTGATCTTACTGAAGTTGAAAAGGTTATTCTTATCGACTGGATGCCTTGTTTACGCGAGACGTACCACAAACGTAAAACGTAAATTATTGAAAATATTAACCCAGTAAGTTAAGACATTATTTTTCTTCGTTTCGCTTTTTTCCTGTGACGAAGCTTTTTTTTTCCTTGGACAAAGACGTAGTTATACCTACCGCCCTTGTCAAGGGCAAAAAAAAAAAAACCAATAGAAGAGAAAGGTGATTAGAACTCTAGTTACTCCCAATGTAATTTGTCAACTGGGGTTACTCTGTGACCGACTTCCTTCCCTCACGGCGATAGACAGAGTGCGGTTCCACTGCGATACCACAGGGACAATTGTACCATCCTCCAAACGGAATGCCTCCAACTCGACATCATTCATTCACTAGAGTTTTTGTTGGGTGCCTCGCTGCCTTTGCGGTATTCAAGTCCTCCAAGATCTCTTTCTGTTTTTTTTTTCTTCACGTTTATTATGTTGGGCTAGGTTTGTGCACAGGTTTAAAAAATTCTCGCAAAAAAAATGCCTACAAGGATAACAATTTTATGCACTAACGTATCACAATTTATACACCTTTTTGTTGGTCGTCATAACATTGTATATCAAACTCGAGTACTATCTGATGTGATCAAAGGCAACATTATAGCAAATTCAGGTAAAAAATCAGTTTCGATAAATAGGGTTTGTTATTTTTTGTTGTTGTTGATTAGCTTTTCTATTTAGATATACAAATTTAACGCGTTTTCTTTCACAAAATTGTTCTCCTCTTATTTACATTTTAATACGGGATGTTAAATATGAAAATATTAATATTATTTTAGCTTAAACATGAAAACATTAACATTTTAGCTTAAAAATGCGTAAATAATAAGAACTGCGTTTTTAAATAATTTAATATACTTAACAGAAACATTAAAGGAAAATAATCTTGTGTAAAAACCCTCAATAATGGTAAATGTATTTAAAACTGAAAGGACGGTAATGACCAAAGACTATCAATAAAATTGGAATCAATCATTTTTCTTTACCTTGATCATTACGTTATGGTCCGTTTCAAGCGCAGCGCTAAAAAATCTGCGTTTTTTCTGAAACAAAATTTGTTTGTTTCTCTTTGAGTATTTTTAAAATTCTGCTGAGCCAACACCTCAGTCTGTCCCGGCATGTTTTTTATCTTTGATAAAAAATGAACTTTGTATTTATGTAGTACAAAGGGTATATTATTTTTATTATTTGGGAGAGCCGAGAAAATCGACGTTTTACAGTGAGACTATAAACATTACGCCATGGAACACAGCTGACCTGCGACGCAATCTAAGCGCTTTAAGCCACACGTGTGCTGTAAACCTCCTTAATGTTGACTATTATGTTAAGATATAAGATGAAGAGCGACAGAAGAAAAGGGCTTAAATTTGCTTAGATAATTTTGTAAACCACAATGAGGCTAAGCCAAAACGATTTCGGAATGGGTACAATATTTCAAACAATTTATACAGTACTAATATAATTGCCAAAAACAAAAAGACTGAACAACAAAGAGAGAGCTTACACCNNTCGCCCTCGCCCTTCCCCGTCTGCGAGAGTTTTTAAACAATACTAAAAACTATTTGTCCTTAAAAGATATCAAGATCTTTTAAAATATTTTCTTATGAATATTATTTAACAATGAGAGTCGATTAAAACCATAAATTAAAAACGTATAATAATCAAAACGATCCAACAACGTTATATTTTTCAAAAAGAACCATGATCTTACTCAAGCTTTGTTATTTAAATTCTTTACGCATGATAGCTTATTAAATGATCTTGTGGTAATTATCAATTAAAATTATTTAATACAAACATTATTTTTATACTGTGGTTTCTTGAATAAGCTGATTATGTTCATACCCCGCGGCTTAGCAGAGCTTACCGTGTTTTTGCTGTGAGAGAAGGAACATATATGATGTACGAGTATAAGTCGAGAGAGTAGAGATAGAAACCATTCACGTCATTATTGATTTACAATAAGTTTTTGGTTACGTTTAGTGTTATGAACAGCACAATATGTCTCGCGCTCAAGGTGAATGTGACAGATGTTCGCAGTTTTAATCTTTGAAAACAAAATTTTTCTAAGCTTCAAAAAAACGTCAAAACTGCTAAAAACTTGATAATACTTTTATTTAAATAAAATTTCTGTTGATTTCAATTATAGAGAAATAGAGAAAAATGTACAAATATATGCCTTTTTATCGACTTCCGTTTTATCTGCCCTGGACGCGAGAAATATAAGCAAGTGGTTTAGTATCAAGACTTGTCACTGATTTTCACAGTGAAATGTCTTCCTTAGAAAAAGGTGAAGCTATGTTTCTTTCAATGTCAAAGTGGTGAGTGCCTAAGCAGATATAAACCGATCGCTCGAATCGCATCAAAGGCAACTATTGCTTCGGCCACAAATTTTGCAACTTCAATCTACGTCTATTTCAAACTTAACTTTTAAACTAATACTGATTCTCCCCCTGGGTGCCTCACTTTTATTTTGGTTTGATTGTGGTTTGCCTAAAACGGCAGTTTATGTATGACCTTAGTAATGTAAAGCTTAAAACGGCATAAATTATTGTAATCCCTTTGTGTCAGTTAATATAGTTTTAATATATCATGGTTTTTACATGTTGACTCGGAATGCCAGTTTTATTATTATGAAAATGCAGTTCAATTCTTACCATGTTGAAACAAACAGTTATGCTAATCAACCTTTCGACACAAAATTTTAAGGGTTTCAATTTGTGTTTTTCAGTGTTTTACTTGGTGAGCATATAACACTGCTATAGGTTGTAAAATTTCAATACAAATCTACAAAGAGCATTAGTTTGCCGCTGCAGTATTCATCTAAATTATATGGTGGAGTGATTGGGTTCGAATGTTAGAGGGCTTATTATTACAGTGACTTTTCACATAGCTTTTTGAAATGCCTAGAGTTGTTCAAGTCGTCGATTGCCCTGGCTCGGTCGTTTAAATCAGAAATGTAAATATTTCTCACATAATGGTAGAGCTTTGTGAAAAGAAGCAAAAAAGAATGAAGCAAGACGACCACTAAGCGCTGATAAAACAAGGACCAAAACAAAGTGTAACTACCAAACTGACGATTGAGAGTAATTTTCGAACAAAATTTTTACCATCACAGCTTTCCCCAGAGAGTCAATTCGCTTTGGTTAGAGGTACGCAAAGGCAGAGCTGTAGGTGTGCCATACCCTTTGTAAATTGCGTGCATTGTAAATACAAAGTTTTGAAAAAACATTTATATACATTCTGCGTTGTAGACACGAGACAAAAAAACATGGGAAGAAAAAACGAAGAAACAAACAAGAATCATAATATTAGATATCATTTACATGAGTTCTAAAAACAACAAAACCAATAATATGCAGTTCTTTGTTTAAAAGAAACTAACGTTTCAAACGCAAAAAGCCTTCAGCAAAGGTATGCCAGATGATATGTGATTCAGTTTAAAAAGGTCACCAGAGGATTCAAATCAATCGTTTCAATTTTTGAAGACGTTGTAACTTATGAAACAGGGCTTTTTCAGAAATGGACAATAGAGAAGACAAATTATCATAATGTGATTTTATTAGTTACGCGCACGATTCCTTTGTTTGCATCTATGTCTGGCATACTGATGTAGACGGCGGGACGGAAATTGCCATGTCGTTGACAAGCACGATGATAGGCCTGTATACAAAGAAAGAAAACAAAATTGTTTTTTTTTTTTTCATTCCCGTCAGACAGCCTCAGGGGAATTATGCGGCGGTTAGCGGTAAAGGAGCCGAGGCATTGAAAGACATGATGGCAAAGACAAGCAGCCGTTGGAACTGATCTATGTTGTTAAGGTTTTCATGATGAGCAGCGTGCATGGTCTGTACTTGGAGATGTCATGCGCTCCGCATCCCCGTATCCAAACCAGATTACCGCATTTTGTACGTTCTTGTGTAAACCTCATAAGTGAAAAAGATGTCTATTTTTTATGTTAAAGTTGTCAAAGCAATAATCGTCAATCTAGTTTAGGTTGAAAAGGTATAAAAAAATAAACTATTGTATTGTGCTATCGTTCGTTATCCAGTTTTACCTTTTACTATAACAATATTCTTCTTTTAAAATGTAAAAAAAAATAAAATGCTCACTGAAAAACGGTTAAGCACAAATAAATGGAACGAAGAAAATAATTTTTGTGTGAACAAGTAAAAAAAAGAACTTTTGAAATTCATATAAATTAGTTTTAAGGCCCTTATGTTTTAAATGTTGTTATTGCATGAATTCTAAACTTGACCTGGAATGTTATTATCATAATTTCTTCAACATTTGGTCCATGACAGTACAAAACACAGTCATGTTATTCGTAGACAGGGTAATCCATGTTGTGTTTTTTGTTTTTAACTTCAGGAAAACACACATCTATGTCGTGCAGAGGAAAATCTACTTTGCTCGTGATATTGGCTCAGCCACATTGCCATTATTGTGTTCATTGAATTTTCTTGTCCAGCTAAATTTGATCCCCCGCTAGCCCAGTCTGTGCAGCTCTGAACATCTCCAGGTTGTTGACAGACCAATTTGGTGCAGGCCCCGAAAACCTGCAAGCCTCACTCGGGTGACTCTTCTGCGAGAAGTGGCAATATCCTCAACTCTCGTAGCTAGGCTTAACACACAGTCAGTTTTAGTATTGATCCATGACGAAAATTCAGCCCTGTTCAATGGTTGTGACCACTTGAAGCTAAAGATTCGTGTTCGCTCGTCTCGAGTCTTTTGGTTTTTTTACTTTAACAAAGAAACTTGACCTGGTCTTTGATTCTGAAGCTGCAGTCAGTAGTTTTAACACTTGACTATTATAGTACTGGATTTAGTGTTTCCGTGTCATGATAGCTGACTCGACTGCAGTTTGTCGTTGTAAGTACGACACTCTATAAAGGTCTAGTAGTAGTAGTAGTAGTAGTAGTAGTAGTAGTAGTAGTAGTAGTAGTAGTAGTAGTAGTAGTTGTTGTAGAAGTAGTAGTAGTAGAAGTAGTAGTAGTAGTAGGAGTAGGAGTAATAGTACTAGTAGTTTTAGTAGTAGAAGTAGTCGTAGTAGTAGTGGTAGTAGTACTAGTAGTGGTAGAAGTAGTGGTAGTAGTAGTAGTAGTAGTAGTAGTAGTAGTAGTAGTAGTAGTAGTAGTTGTTGTTGTTGTTGTAGAGGCAATACTAAGATCTGTAAATAGTCAATGAGAGCAATTACAAGTTATCAGGGCTTTTTTCTATCATGTGCCTCATAATTGATCCTTTATGTTTTTATTAACGTTAAACCATAGATACATGTTGATACTCTATTAGACCCGTGTGGGCAAAGCAGACAACTGCTTGTTTATTGTAAGCCTACACCAGTAACTTATATAAATCTCATTTACTAAACATTTTTCTGCTTAAAATTTCAACGAAGTAGTTTAAGTTTCCTTTGCAATTAATATATGTCTGCTTGTTTGTTTTTTCTTATCTTTGTTTAGGAGAAAAGAGCAAAATGTTGAAGATCCCAACTGCATGCAAAACGAAAATGACTATAAAAAGCAAAAGAGATCCTAACTAAAGTATTACAAGACAAATGATTTGGTTTACTCCCAAAACAATGGTATATATATTTTTGTGGCTACAAAGACGATTCTGAAAAAAAAATTACTTCATAAAAGCAATGAAGCAGAAAATAAATTTGTAATTACTTTTAACAGTCTTTTGTTTTCATTAAATCTTTAATAAGTTTCGTGATAGAAGAAATAATTATGTAAATGTTTTCTTTTTTTTCATCTTTCTTATTGTTATTTTTATTTTTAATGTAAAGTCGTTGGCAGCGGAGGCAAGCTCGCCTTGGCACAAAATAATTAGATCAATGCTATGGTGTGTGCGGGTGTGTGTGAGTGTGCTTGGCATGGGGTTGGCAGAGATAACAAGAGATTTAGACGGATCAGTGCCAGGAGCATGTGTGTGTGTTCAAACGAATCCATGACTTGTGATGAGAAAAGAAAAGATTTTTCGGTCTTAACGGCTGATCAGCGTCAGCCTTAATGATTCGCTAATGGTGGGATTTAGCAAGTTTCTTCTGATTAGACAGGCGATCGGAGTGAGTCATCGTTCTTAGCGCAGATGTAATTAGGATGGAAGAAAAAAAAGAAGTGCGGCTTTCCGCCTTGTTCGTCCTTTGACATGTAAGACACAGCCCTGTTAGTACGAGCCATATGTAACAATTATACTATCACATTATTCTGTTTTGAATTTTGGTTTCGGCATCTAAACATTTTAATATACTCGATGAGTTTTACTTTGTCTTGAATCTAATTAATTTGAAATTCAGATAGCTGGTAGTACTATTGCCTAACCTTGTTTAGGCTAAATGCATTAATCTTGAAAAGAATCTGGTTTACAATGGTGTGAGATGATTATTTCATTTTAGGTGGACATTAATAGAGAGGTAAAAAGTTTAAAAATATAGAATTAATAATAATTATAGTAGAACATAAGGATCTCTTGTTCTATATATGAGACATTTTTCTTTTGATTAACTTTTGGGCAACCAAAAAAATGCCATGTTTTATGGAAAAATTGTAACAATGATTTTTATAATTAAGATTCTTTTCTCCATTACGTTGACAGGCAATTAGGGTGGCATATTCCTCCTCAGCGAACGAATGGCCGCACACCATGTGCTTCATTGATTATACCAAGGCGTTTGACAAGGGTACCAGACCACGATAGAAGGCTCATTGCGGAAATGTACTGGAACCGAACGGCAAATTAGAAAACAAATTCAGGAACTAAAGATGATATCAGACAAGGATGCATTTTCTCGCCAGTCCTCTTCAACCTGTACAGCGAATTCTTTTTGCAAGAAGACCTGGAGGGCAAGAGGGATTTTTCGAACGGCGAAATTATTACAAATGTGACATATGCTGACGACACGGTTATTAATATGTTAGAGACACCTGAGAGCCTCAAGCAGATGCTTAACAGTATAGCTGAAAGCCGCAAAACATACGGGATGGAAATGAATGTGAAATAGACAAAAACTATGCATATAGGAAAGGACAAAAAGAAAGTATCCATACTAATAGAAGAAACCCCACTGGAGCAAGGTACAAAGTATCAGTATCCGGGGCACATACTAACGGAAGACGTCTCAATGAAGAAAGAAATAAAAATGAGAACAGGAAAGGCAAGGGCAAAGTTTTCGAAACACAAAGAGATGCTTCGAAGTAATATAAACATAGACAAGAAAACGAGGATTACACAATTCAATGTCTTTTCCGTTTTTAACTATGGGTGCGAAACATGGACTTTCACAAAGGCAGTCAAAGATAAAAAAAAAAGCCCACTGACATGTGGTGCTACAGAAGAGTCTTGAGAATATCTTGGAAGGAGCACAAGACCAACGAGAAGGTACTACAAGCTGCGGATGTAACAGAAAGACTGTTAGACCAGCTGATAAAGAGGAAATTGCGCTACGCTGGTTGTATTGAAATAATGTCTTGTTATAAATCTAAAAATAAGAACCATACAAAGGCGTTTGTATATTGCGATGCATTCTTCATACTTACCAAAAGTTAAAAATGCTTGATACAAAATTATTTCTGAAAAGCTGTTAGATTTAAGGTAAAAGAATACTACAAATGATGATAGAGACTACTTTGATTTGGCTTTAAAATAGTTCATCCTCTGAGGAAAGAGTAACAAATGCTTGATCGAACTAATGAGAAAAATATTAGTTTAACATTTTTTTTCTTTTTAACCAGTTATACTTTACCTTGTAAGTTATCAACTATAAAAATCTAAATAGCAACTTTAGTAAAAAAAAAGTTTTAGTATTTCTGCTTACCATTAATAAGATGGTAGGCGGATGAACTTATATAAACAAAATATTTTTTTGAATTCTGTGGAATTTAAGTTAGATCTAGTTCTAAAATTTAAGTTAAGAGTTTAAAAATTTGACTTACGTCTTGAAATCTATTTAGATAATCTAGATAAAGCGTTTGATAGAGAATATAATTATATTGGTCTAGATTCTGTATAAGACCTAGATTCTGTATAAGGCCTAGATCTAGATTAAATTTTTAGCCCTTTTCTTTCATTTTAGACTACAAGCATTATTTTCTTGAATGTAAAGATCACTGCTTGTCTAAGTCTGGGTGTTTTATTGAACACGTACTTTTAATAAAAGAGAAGAAAAAATTTACGTATTACTTGAACAGGGAAAAGAAAAGAGGTTAACTGTTTCGTTACTACCTTAGCAAGAAGGTTAAAAACATTCTATGTTCTGGTGAAGCAGCTGAAAGTTAGCCGTGAAAATATCATGCGTTCTTGAGTCAGTCAAATGCATGAGATAGAAACACATTTTGTCTAATCCACATGGTCTTTGTAATCACTCCTAGATTGAAAGAAGGATCCGTCTTTCTCGATAATACCAGCTGCTCACAGGATTAAAAAGCATGCTTGCCTAATTAGTAAGCCCACTCGATCTTCTGGTCAGTTTCCGATTCCGTTTTTTTTTTCTATTTAATCAGAAATATCAGAGACAGGTTTATTAGTGGTAGAGCTCAGCTTTACATGAGATCCTACAGAGTTTTTCACAAATATGAGAATTTTTTAAAAAGAGAAGCTTTTTTAGTTAAACATTATCTTTCTATTTGAAAGCAAGGAAGGGAAACTAATATTTAAAGGCTATTGGGTGTAAGAAAATAGGGTTTACGTCGTTTAATTTTTCTCTTTGAGTTGAATAATTTTCCTTTTTTCTGTGCTTGATTATCTTAAGTACATCGATTTTAATTTGCCTGCAGTGTTTTGTTGTATACCAGAAGGGTCCCAAAGAACACTGCATTTTTTAAACTGTCTTCCTGCCTATAGTAAGCCTACATCTGAGAAAGTATGAGCTAAACACTAGACTTTGAGAGAATGACAGAATTAGTCCCTAACCCTTTCGCTTTACTAATGTGAAGTGCAATAACATAGATCTCCCACAAGTGGTGGTGAAATTCATTATAAAACAGATTGAGAATTCCATGTGAATATCTTGCATACTGGGCTTATTATCCCTGTGTCTGACTACTCATAGGTTTTGAGTCAAGTCCCAAAAATATGTCCATTTTTCGCATTTGTATGAACCAAGGTAAATAAGGCTGAATTTGCCAATCTAGCTCTAAACTAGAGCCTTTCTATAACAGTAATCCCTTATAGAAAACATATATTTGTTTCAAAACGAACCATAGAGAAGCTTGGATTCAGATTATTCACCTCTTAACAGGCATTGAGTACGACCTGAGAAAATGCCAACAACTTTGTTTATGTTAAGATTCTGTCTTGAAAGTGATTCATCTTAAATGCCTAACGTTTTGAAACAGGAGTCGTTGATGCCGTTCTTGCTTTTGTTGTTGTTGCTGTTTGTTTCAGTTAATTTCCACTTGCTATTGATCAACAAGAGTCTTCGTAACTCATCCACTAACAGATCGTCCTTCAACGTAAGCTCGCACAGTTTTGTGACTCTAAACACGACCTGAGCAACAAAAGGCTCCAGGTTCCCGTTCCATCTCCAAATAGTCTCTTTTGCTCCCGGAATTGGCATTGTCATAAAAAGCTGACAGGAAGGGAAGGCTACTTTATTATACAGCGCGGTGACACAGCCTCAAGTTGCGCGGCCCTGCGTGCACGGAATAACGTATCGAAAGGACTAGGCCTACCTAACGGGTTTTTGTAGCCCCAATCACGGAGTCTGGTTCGATTTCCGCGTATGCAAATTGAACTTAGATCTAGTTTTGCTTGCCTTGTTTGTTTTAACTAGATCAGCCGCTGTGCTATTTATTTTGCGTCCAGTTCATTAACCAGCGCTCAAACGGAACGAAGAATGATCATAGTGGGTTGACCGAGGAAAGAAAAAAGATCAGTAGAAATCAGGCGATGGAAACGCAACCAATTTTTCTTGTTATCCCCTTGATTAGTAAAGACGATAACATACTTCTGAGATTTTCATGTACACGATCATCAATATAGGGTCAGTAACGGAAATGGTTTTTTTCAATACAAGTTAAGCGGGAAGAAAGGCAAAGGGGAGGGACAGTGGAGACACATAGTAAAAAAAAACATCAAAACAAGATAAACCTAAGAGAGCATCTTATGTGGAAACCTTTGTTTAAAATGAAACATGGAGGCTTTTAAAAAGATGTAGTAGAGACTCATATAGACACACCCCTGTAGAGTAAGATAAGGAGAGAGTGTGAGATAGAGAAAATGCTAGATAGATGGTCTGATTGCGGTAGAAGAAAAAGCGAAAAAGGCAAACGCGCAGATAGAGACGAAGAGTCGGGGTTGAAAGTCGGGGGATAAATGTTGAAATTGAAATTGAAATTGAAATTGAAATCTTTATTTATTCCAAG
>BMAT01012884.1:187850-206200 GCA_019649035.1 Elysia marginata
CTTACGCAAAACCTCTTGCACTCTATTCTGTATTGTTATATCAGGATTTCTCTCTTCTTATCTACATTTGTCTACCAATCTTTTTCTCATACTCTAACAAAACTTTTCATCCATCAACTGCATGGGTATTCTCCATCTACCTCCTCATTCTACCGTTTACCATATGTTCTAACAGAAAATGTGCTTTCCCATTTCAACAAAAGAGGATCGCACTCAGCAAGATTTAAAACGGCTAACAAAAAGGCTAACAACTCTTAATCCTTTATTGTTTACTCTGCTATCGTGGACAACGATTTTTTTCTAGCGTCTTTTACGGCAGCAGTTTAATGTTCACTCGTCTCATCCTAATTTTTCGGAGTGGAAAAGATCAATGCATCGTCTCCTGTTACATTCAATTTTCGGTAATTTCTTGTGGAATTTCCAAAACTTGTTATCCTTCAAGCATTGAACTTTTGTTGTTTTGTTCCGTTTTTTTTTTTTGAAATTTCGTAAGGAAAAATTAAAAAATGCCTTTTTCTTTAATACAAAAAAGATTTTTTCAATGTGCAGAATCTTTTTAAAACAATACATTGCATAATTTAAAATTTTTGTTTGATTATGCGAAGAAGAATGATATTATTCACCAGTGAGTTGGAAAAAGATGGGCTTTTTATGATACAAAGTGGTTCTCGTGGAGGGGGCGGGATATATAAATGTAATCGAGTTCACTTGTCCCGTAATCAATAACGATAATTTCCCCATATTGATATTTAATGGATCACTAAACAATGTTGCTGTTTGTTTTTCATATGGTACGAGTAGAGGAAACTCGGCAAAATTTGTATCGTTACAGGCTCCCTTTTCTCGTCCTACACTCTGTGACTTTGCCGTGAGGAAAGCGAGCCACTTGGATATAATCAATAAATCAATCCAGCAATTTTTCAATCGATAAGATGTCCAAAAAACTTAATTACACTTGAACAAACTAAGGCAGGGTGTGGTGTGAGCAGTTTCTCTTTGACACTTAAGAAGGACCACAGTTTCGTGTACTGACTTGTTCTGACTTTTTTTGCTTCCCAAAATAGTGCAGAATTTAACTGTAATGTTGAAGTTTAGTGTCTTATACATGAACCCGTTCTTCTCAATTTTCACCCAAACACCGAAGTCAACTAAACATAGCTAAGGGCACAATTTTTTTATATTGAAAACAAAGCTAAACCATATAAGTTGAGCTTTATCGCAAAGTACATGGACAAAATCAGAAAAAAGCTGTAATAAGATGATCTGCTTGTGCCTAAAGAAGAAGCTACATCATATAACTTTACAAATCACATTAATTTAAAAGTAAAAATTAAGATTGTGCTCCAGGATTATAGTTAAGTTCCCCGCTGTTCCTCATATAAGAAAGCAAACTGAATGTTGAATCGTGGAGTTTAGTCAAAGAAACGAACAACCTAAAACAGCTGCTATGACTTTTTTGTTGTTGTTTTTTTTTCAATTCTGCATATTTCTAGATGTGAACTTAGAAAATCGAGGTTTCCAAACTTTGTTCCAGATATTGTTCACTTGGTCATTCTTAAAGCCAATTTTTCGCCTTAGGAGTTTTTCATGTCCATTGTTTGCTCTTTTTGTCATTTTATTGCTTTCTACTCTGTTGAACAGTTTGCATCATCTATGAATTTCTATCTTTTCTCAGTCTTTTTAATCGATCTGTCTATCTTACTCTTTGCTCCTTGCATAACAAACTCGTTCGCAAAAGAACTAAAATACCTACCGTTAGATTGGAATCTACCACTCGTCTTTAGCTATGTCTTATCGTCAATATTTCGAAGACTCTTATTGTTTTGCCAATGATAAAAAAAGCTAATGACATTGGTTTTTTTTTCAAAAGAAACTACGTAGATTGAGATTATTAGTAACATGCGTTTTTATTGAAAGCTACACGTGCAACGCATAAGATATATCCTTTGCTATTTTGGAAGATGGTTCATATATATATGCCCTCGCGTTATCAATCTAATGCAAGCATTCTACTTAGAATAAGCTAAATGGAAATAAAACAGATAAAACCGGTGCATTTTAAACACCTAATTATGAACTTAATTTACAGTCGTGCTGGTTCAAGAACATAAATTCCAGAAATCATTCAGAGTATAGGATTGTGGTTTAGCATGGGAGCTGTGTCAGCAACATCAACACGAAGTTTCAAATTGTGGATAAAAGCGCCAAAGCATTAAATCAATATTGTGAGTGTCAAACAATTGTCTACAAGAGGTCAAGCTCAACAGATTCGGGAAGCTATCATTCTGTCGAGATACCCACGCGGCTCATCTTTCTTTTCTTTCACTCTTTCAATGTCTCTTTCTCCCTTTTTTATTTCAACTTCTCTCCGTCTCGCTTTCTTTGTTTCTCTCATTCTCTCTTCCTTTCTTTCGCATTCGTTTCCTTTATGTTGCTCTCTTTATGTATCTCTTTCTGGTCTCTTTCTCTCTCTCTTTCTTTCTCTCTCTCTCTCTCTCTCTCTCTCTCTCTCTCTCTCTCAACGTCTCTCAACCTCTTTCAATAATTATATTTCTGTCTATATTTAAGTGTTGTCAATATATAAAGATAAAACAATGTTTTTTGTTGGATATACCAGACCATGGATCATAATTATCATTGATACAGTTATCGAAATACCGCAAACTATTAAAAACCTAGCGTACACACACTCACGAAGAAGAAACTGTGTGTGTGTTCTGTTTGTCCGTGAATATGTCAAACCATGTCTGTTTATCAACCTCCCTTATAATCTACTTGTCTCTTGCCCTCTGTCGATTTTTTTAAAGATTTTATGGGTATCTCTGCGGAGCTGTCACAGCCAGTCTTTAAGACTCAGCATCCCCTTCTCTTGCAGTGCCAGTGTCTGTCTTTCTATTTTGTATCGAATCTGCCTGAGTGTTTTCTCTGTCTTATAGTTGGCCTCGTCTTGTCTTGTCTTCAATTCTCAATCTCGCTATATAGTTCTTCCTTATTTTCCTCTATTTTCGCTCCTATTGTACATTAAATAAAATTTAACGGGTTGAGCCTTTTCTTTTGCTTAGACATGAGCATGTCTGAGAACAGCAAAACACATCAATTTTTAATTATGTTAATGGGTTTGACGGCCGAAACTCAAAAGATGACATTTGCATTACATTGGTTTGCCTACTTTAAGATAGATTGTTCACAAAAGCGAAATGGTTCTACCTTTTGGGTGGTGTTGCACTTATTATATCCTTATATTCTCACACCTAGCCTTCTTTTCTTAGATATCTTTCTCTCATAGTTTGTTTTCTTCTTTCTTTGCTACTCCTCTTCTGTCTATCACCCGAGAGACTCGCAAATCGCGTTTACAATTATATTTTTCTTTCCTGTCTCAGGATCTTTCTCTTTGTTTCTATTTTTTACATGTTCTCTCTCTCTTTCTCTCTCTATCTCTTTCTCTTTCTCTCTGCCTCGCTCTCTCACTCTCTCTCTCTCTTTTCCTCACATTTTGTCGAACTCCCTCGCTTGCTTTTTGCCAACCTGCCAACCACCTGGGAAAACCAAACTTAATTAGTGACATTTATTTTGTGGCAAGGGATTAAATGCTTGTTATTTTCTTCTTCTTTTGTAGGTCACAAGCAAAACCGTGTATGCTTCGATTTTCTTTATCCGAATTAAAACTTGAAGCAAGACTTCAAGACTCTTTTTTTACTTAAAACCCAAACAGGATTTAACTTTACGGATAAAACAAGTTTATATTGTCTTTTTTTTTCATAATTTTGAACGACCTTTAGTTCCTTGATTTAATCTGCATGGCTCTGTGAAAAATGTAAGGAAAACAAACAAGATTAGTTGGCTATGGATTCCACAAAATAAAATTGGCCATAAAAAGTATTGCTTTATTTAAATTATAGCGGAAATACTAACAAGAAGTATGTACGCAGTAAAAATGTCAGCAAGAAAAGAGGCATTTAAAAACTTAGATATGTGAAGTAGTTTCAAGAGAGTTAAAGTATCATTAAAACAACACTTGTTTTTGAAAAGGTAACATCTATAGCTTTTATGTTGCTTCATGCGAAGAAAAAAAAATTATTATTTTAAAAATCTTCACCATAGTATCTTCGCTGAAATACTGTTTTTTTCGCAGGTTGTGCGCTCGATGAATCAATGTAAATCATTTGAAAAAAGTTTGAGTAACGCACAGTAATTATCTCTTTGGACTATAAATTACTCCCCCTCTCTCTCTCTCTCTCTCCCTCTCTCTCTCTCTCTCTCTCTCTCTCTCGACATATCTTTTTCGATCTATCTCTCTCTGCCCGTCTGTCTCTGTTTTTGTTTGTCTATCTGCCTCTCAGTCTGTCTGTCTGTCTGACTGTCTCTCTCTCTCTCTCTCTCTCTCTCTCTCTCTCTCTCTATCTATCTCTCTCTCTCTCTCTCTCTCTCTCTTTCTCCCTCTCTCTGTCTCTAACTAACTAAACTTCATAAAAGTTACAACTGTGTCAGTCAAGCGATTTCAGACATAACCACACCACCTACAAACGAAGCATTTAGTATCCACAACAAATGAGTGAGAAGAGAAAAGAACTATTTGTAGTTTTAAAGTTATTAAATTATACAGTTTATCACTAATAGGTATAGTACAAATTTACAAGCCAGGAAGCATTACAATTTTACTTATATTTTATATCTGTTCTATGTTAAGTTTAAAAAAAACAGAATTTATGACTTCTTTCTATTTTCTTTAACCCACAAACATATTATGAACAAAACATGGGCAAAATAATATGACACGTGTTGACAGCCAAAATCGCATCACGAGACTGAGTTGGATTAAGAATTTCATAAACTATTGCAGCGGATACTTTAACCCATGTAGGATGATAGTTGTTTTCAGAAACACAAAAACAACAGTCTGATGCAGATTACTTTAATGACTACTTTTGAGTTTTTATATTAAGCATTTGAACACATGATGTCTATCTTATACATGAGCGAACCCATTATAAAACAATGCAAGTTTGTACTTACACTTTTGTGTAAAATATTGAACAATTATTTGATTGATAACAAAATAAAAGACCTTAGGCTGGTTCAAGTCGTTAATACAACGTGTGAGATTCTCAGGTCATGAAGTGATCATAAATTATCAATATTCCAAGAATCGGGGCTGGCATTACGTTGCTGAGTAAAACTGTATAATTTTTTTAATAAGCATTGAAGCGCAGGCCACTTTAATATTGTTTGAAATATCCAATCAGTAAAAGTCTTTCATCATACATCGTCAAAACTAGTACAAAATTTTGGGAGTAAAAATATGCCACAGTGGGGTAAGTGTTTGACCTGTTTGGCTTGTTTAGTTAATGCATTCGACTTGTATTAAAAAAAAAAGCGAATATGACAATATTACTTGTAGGTCAATGTCAAATGTTTGTCCCCCTTATTATAAATGGCGCTGATTGAGGACAATGTTTTTTGAATATAATATATTTTTTGGTTATTTTTCATATCTATTCATTACATGTTATGAATAATGAAACGGAGTTAATAACCTTTCTTACAAACTAGGGACAATTTCCCACCGAATTTCTCTCCTGATCAATCTTGCGAAATGTACAACATCCATTTTTTAACACGAACATAGCAGTTATGTTTCGCAAACACTTCATTCCGTATACAAATAAAAAAAAACTATAATTTTATTTGAAAGTTTGTGCAGAGCTCTCAATGATTTTTTGAATCAAAGAAAAAGTTGAAAAGTTGCTGTATGAGAAAAAATTTTTTTTTTTAATTTTGGTGATACATCTTTATTTGCGGAGTTATGTTTTTTTTTATATCCCAACAATCATTAGTTTAAGATCGTATTAGAGTAAACATTTTTTTTGCTCATATCGATTCTATAATTATTTCAATGAATAATCGTTGGGTCAAGATGAAGGAGTATCAAATAAATCTGATCACCCATCCCTCATCTATTCAATACAGCGACAATATCAATATGTTTCATGGTACTCCACTCGTCATGCATCTGTACATGTTTTAACAAAGGGAGGTCTTCGCATCCTACATCATCACGCTTTCAAACGCGCGCTATTAGAGAATTTTAGCACACGCACCGTGTCTCACTACGCGTACGTGAAAATCGGGAAAGCAGATTGAGAAACTATAAAAATAATGAAACCAGTTTCTAAAAAAAGAACGTCTATGGGTCTATTTTTAGAAACTGGTTTCATTATTTTTATAGTTTCTCAATCTGCTTTCCCGATTTTCACGTACGTGTAGTGAGACACGGTGCGTGTGCTAAAGGTCTCTATTCAAACATGCTTCTCTATTTCGCTTTGAATTTCAAAGAACCAAGTAAAAAGCTGACACTGGTATAAGAATAGTGTAATTACGTTAGCGGGTGTAATCGATTTCAGATACACTTTGAAAGACGAAGTAGCTATTTTCTTCTGTCGCGGAACACTGAATCAGTAAATTTATACAAACGCAAAGTGCTAGTGAAGCGTGTCCGCCGACAGAGTGGGTAGGCATAAAAATTTAACTTCCCATCTTTTTGTCCTCATACAAACTTATTATCTCGTTAATCTATGATTTAATAAGTTATCTTTTTAGCTATCCATATAAACAGACTAGTAGTAAAGTAAACCTTCCAAGTCTGTAACAATATTTATCTATCTATTTATCTCCATACATATCTATGTATCCATAAATATATGTATCTCCCTATCCCATTGTCCGTTCATTTTTCTATTCATCCGCCTAACTTTTTATTTTTCAACAAATTATGTATATTTAGTGACGTCAGCGAAACACAGCTGATGGAGTGACAGGTCCAGTTGGTTGGTTTTTGAGAAAAATAGAAAATAGCAACAACTATGAAGAAACCATTTTCTGTTTTTTCTTACAACTGGCGTTGCTAAGACCTCGTGACTTTTGCAACCGTAACATACAGATAACATAATGTCTATTGCTTTGGAAGACCACAATTCATTATAAGGTGTAAAAGATAGGATAACAAGCCAATCAATCTGGACCAGCCAACCGAAGTTAGTAAATTAGTTCTTTTTTTTGTTTTTTTTTCTATACACATAAAGGATTCTGTTTCGTTAAAAAAGACCAACAATAAGCGCAAGAGGTCTTAATCCATCTATGATATATATTTCTCGAAAGGTTTACATTTCCCTGCGCTTCATCTTAAGTTAAAACAATGTGTACCTTTAGTATTAGTTTCTAAGTAATGCGAGGGAACTTTAAAGAGCGAATGCCAGGCAAATGTATAAGGATAGGAGACAGCGAGGCACACAAGAGGGCAACAATGTGGAAGTGGAATTCGCGGATACAATGAAACCTAAAAATATGTATTAAGAAGAAAAAAAAAGAAAACAAAACTTTTTTAAAAACGACATAGCCGTTATTTGAAAAACAAGTTATGGAAAATCTTTGAGAGAAAGACAATAAGGCCCACAGTGAACAAGATAAAGACATGAGATATAAGAAGCCATCAAAGAGGAACGGAGACGTTAAAAGCTGGCAATATGGTTTATCGAGTGAGAGATATAAAATAAAAGAATGACAACAAAGAAAAATAATGAAATTGAAAGCACGTGTCTGATTGTGCTCAGATATTCATAGCAATTTCCCAATAACAAAAACGTGACAATAACCAGCGGCGTACCGAGTCATTAAGGCCAGGTTAGGTTAAAGTGCAGGTGTGGTAGGCGGGGAAATAGGTAGTTGTCCTCTTATCAGTAAATGCAGCAACTTTTCAACTTAGTCTTTGATTCAAAAAGTTATTGAGAGCTCTGCGCAAACTTTTAAATAAAATTATAGTTTATTTTTATTTGTATACAGAATGAAGTGTTTGGGAAACATAATTGCTATGTTCGTGTTGAAAAATGAATGTTGTACATTTCGCAAGATTGATCAGGAGAGAAATGCGGTGGATAATTGTCTCTACTTAATAAGAAAGGTTATTACTCCGTTTCATTATTCATAACATGTAATGAATGCATCAACCTGCACACTTAATTTTCATGAATGTTAACAGTTATCGTATCAGATTGTAGGCTTACTTAAACGTCAACAAATGTATAAGTTGGTCAAATATATAAAATCTGCAAGTTTATACTACAGATTCCAAGGTCTACTGTTCACAGTGCTCCTCGGGGTATGTAAGGTTATATAAAAGGATCTCTCGCTTTGCAATCTTTCTAGACAGAAAGGACGCAGCTCTTCGGAAAAGACACAATGATCTATTATAAAAAAAAACGCACTTGGAAGTCATTGGGGCTATATTGGTACTGCTTTTTCTTCTATTCACATGACTGCGGCTGCTGCTGTTGATACTAGAGACCTTTAGCACACGCACCGTGTCTCACTACGCGAACGTGAAAATCGGGAAAGCAGATTGAGAAACTATAAAAATAATGAAACCAGTTTCTAAAAATAGACCCACAAACGTTCGCGTCATACTCACGCGTTGCTGCTTAAAGTCTGTACTACTACTACTACTACGACTACTACTACTACTACTACTACTACTACTACTACTACTACTACTACTACTACTACTACTACATCTACTACTACTGCTACTACTATTTATACTTATACTAATGCTGATGCTGATACAACTACTACTGGGAGGTCACTTTCACTGACTTCCGTATGTCCTCAGTCCTATCAGTACCTATTTGTGTAAAAAGTTACATTCTTCCTAACTCTTTTCTCATTGCATACCTGGACCTCTCTCTCTCTCTCTCTCTCTCTCTCTCTCTCTCTCTCTCTCGTCTTTATTGTTACCTTTCGTTAGCTTATATCTCGTCGTTTCTATAGTAGGTTCCTCGTCACACAATTATTCGCTTCGTCTCTTCCCTGTCTTCGATCATCGCCCCAGGTCATTATTGAGTAATTTTGAGGATGTGAAGGGGGTCCATGAAAAATACATGCCATTGATTTTACTTAGGAATGTTTAATTACATTCACTGTGTCTGTTATTTGAAGTATCACGGGAGGCCCGTTACTACGACTTACAGCAGTGCTATAAGGCATACTATGTTGTACAACAATGTTGAACTGTTGAATGTGGCACCGTACATCGATTGCATTTTATATAACAAGCGGAAAGAAATTGAAGAATAATAATGCAGAGATAATAATAATATTGATAATAATAATAATTATAAAAATTAATAGTGAATAACATTCATATAGCGTTTTACAAAAAAAATTAAAAGCACATTAGACAACAATGACATTGACATCTTTTCAATACACATTCACAGAACAAAATAAAGTTAGGACAGATACATTTGGAATAGGTGCGTCTTTAACGCAGACTTGAACTTCTGCGAGTCTTTTTACTGTCGGGGCAGAGAAAGCGAGTTCCAAATGTGATGAGCTGCATATGAAAATGAGATGGATCCAACTCTGTTGAAGTATCACTGTTGCAGACAAAGCGGTTCAGCCCTTATGCTTACAACATAAGTACTGAGTTACGTGGGTGTTTCCGAGAAACCGATAAAAGGTATTTATATGTTTCTCTAAAAGCGACATTGATTTCTTTATCCTCTCTTTGGACAAACATTGATATTACGATAAATACTATAACTACAACTGTTACTGCTACTACTACTACTATTACTACTACTACTACTACTTCTACTACTACTACGACTGTTACTACTACTATTATTAATACTACTACTAGGGGTTTCCTTCTCAAGCATAATGCTCAAGTCAGTCAGAGATCTAGGCGAAAGGTCCTCTGTCTGAAACTTTCATTTTTGTGGAAGTGGATGGCAGAGCCTGGGCTCTGGTCTGGCAAGGCGGTCGGTGCCGGCGAGTGGTGCGGGTTCGAATCCTACTGTGTTCATGTTCTGTCTTGTACTGTCTCGTTCTGTCTTTCGTCTTGTCTGTTGCTAGATTTGAGTTTGTGATCTTCTTTCTTTACTGCTTATATATACTTATTCTTTACGATCTCATTGTATCTCACTAGAGATCCTTAGGTCTAGCACTGTGGTCTCGGCCTCCTATGTTTCGATAGCTTTCTTTCTATCTCTATACTACTGTATCTTTATTCGGCTATCGTTGCATCTGTAATAGATCCATAGTTGGCCTTAGCTGTTGTGATTAGTCTTGTGATATGAATAGAACTAGGGGTTTCCTTCTCAAGCATAATGCTCTGGTCAGTCAGAAATCTAGGCGAAAGGTCCTCTGTCTGAAACTTTCATTTTTGTGGAAGTGGATGGCAGAGTGGTCTGTTCGCCTGGGCTCTGGTCTGGCAAGGCGGTTGGTGCCAGCGAGTGGTGCGGGTTCGAATCCTACTGTGTTCATGTTCTGTCTTGTACTGTCTCGTTCTGTCTTCGCCTTGTCTGTTGCTAGATTTGAGTTTGTGATCGTCTTTCTTTACTGCTTATATATACTACTACTATCACTACAGTAGCTAGTATTACTAAGACCCTTACAACTACTACAGTAACTACTACGACTACTACAACTATTACTACCACTACTGCTGCTGCTACTACTACTACTAATATTAATACTACTTTTATTACTACTACTATTACATGTACAACTAATTACTGTTGCCGTTGCTGCTGGTGGTGGTAATATGTTGCTGGTGAAATACTGAAATTGTATCCGATTATTCTACACGCACAGTTTATGTCCGTCATAACAATCATGACTCGCTCAACCAACTTACAAAGTAGAAATAGACGGGAAGTGTCAATACTGATGACAAAATCTTGTAATTTGCTTTGGTGAAAAGGTCTTGACGCTTGTGGAGATCATTTCGTCATTTTATTTTTTTAAGGAGAGCCGCTGCGGTAAAGATAAATTTTCAAAAAACAAAAAATAAATTGAAAGACCATAACTTGCGCTTAGAATTTTTTCTATAGCTACTGTTATCCTACAGTAATCAAAAGGTTTTCTACTACCGTAACATAGTTTTAACTATAATAAAAATGATATGATATGTTAGGCCAGCGCCCATTGTCACTAACCAGAGAGATTCATTTGAGTGATATTCGATCGTAGGCTGATTATTCTGTCCATAGATTTATCGTTTATGGCTCGCTAGACTAGAACGTATGCTGACGGCTATCTATTATTGTGTGAAACCTGAAACCCATCCGACTTTTTAGAGACATAATTATGGTGTGACGGTGAATCTTTATCATACTCTGCTTTGGATGTCGTTTTTGATTTGTTATAGTACTCTTTGTATAAACATCATAGGGCTGTTAGATTGATTCGGTTATATCTTTTGCTGAAGTATACCACTTGCCAAAGTCCGCATCATTTAGCCTAAGCTCATTTAGTATTTGCTTAGAAACATCAATAGCCGCTTTAAGCTAAGATAATTATAGAGAATGAAAAAAAAGACACACTCAACGCAATATCTTCTTGTGGAGCTAATTGGAAGGTGTGGCCATGAGAGACCCTGACATCATTAAATTAATGCGAAGATGTTTTCTGTACTCGTTTCTCGTTTAAATTCTGTTTGTATTTGTCTTGTATAAATGTGTATGACCTTTACTTTTTCAAACATACCTATTATACGTGATAGCATACTTGCTTTGTCTATAATTATTTTTAGTGAAATTGTTTAAGGTGTAAAATAAAGGAATTAATCAAATTATTATACTGCTCTTGCAAGATCAGCAGACATTTTTCAACCCTTTAAAATTCATTTATATATAAACTGTATAGAAAATTATACCCTGACTTGAGCACTCTTTGAAGGACACTACTATGCGTACATAGCATTGACTTACTGTAACGACTCTACCGCCTGCAAAGTTAGATTTATATATTTATTCTTATCCTCCTCCTCTTCCTTCTCCTCCTCCTTCTTCTTTCTATTCTGCTTCTTCTTTTTTGTCTTCCCTCTTCTTTTTCTTCTTCTTCTTGTGTAGCATATACATTTATTTACTTGATAGTAAACTTAAATTTTAGTCTTTTGACAAAAACATAACACATGTTAAGTTACCACAGATGTATAGTTTTTTTGAGTAATGAAATGGAAAAGGACGATGCAGCACTTACTCATTATAGTGTTTTTATGTAATTATAAAGTAGGTATACGTCGGTCGAATTTTCTAACCATTACAGGGGATAATCAATTCCGTTCTAAATAATTGATCTTTTTAATATATGGACACTTTTCCTTTACTTTAGGAAAACTATTCACTAAATGCTTGATAAGATACTTCAGAAAAATGAGCAGTATTGTCTCTTTATACTATATCTAATGAACTTACTATATAACATAACTGCAAAATTAAACAATTGAATTTCGAACGGGCTTGTTCGAACGCACTTAAGACGAGGCAATATATAGCATCAGTTTGTTTCCTTAATCATTGTCTTGCCGCATCCTGACCTGTTACAAACTCAAAAGAGCAACAATTATCGTACCTAGTGTTATCATTATCCATTTCTGGTTGTCGAGGTTCGGTTACAATGAGCAGTTAGCCCCTGATTGTTCTTTGATTGATCATCGATTCCCCACTGGCAATTATTCGGTGGTTCACGCTTATGTAAAGTATTCTCCTCTTTCAGAGAGGGAGAACAGACACTCGAAAAGACAATATTCCACTGAAACTCATATGAAAACTCATCAGTGTGATAAGCGGTGTGTTACGTTAACTTAAATTTTCAAATCGTGAATCAAGTAAAATAATTTTACTTCATTTACAAGAAAGATACCGGTAGCTCCATTGCCTCGCACTGAAAAAACTGTTTCATTTGTATTGTGTAGCTACCTGGGCTGTTTTCAAATTTAGAGAGTTTACATAAACCTAAAGAGCATTTCATACAGCTCGTTATCCCATGAATAATGCTCGAATCTAAGCTCTTATTGTAAGGCATACTATCAAAGAAAGGCTTCAAAAGATGTTCGACATCTTATGAAGTGTTATGTAAACGAGGCAAAATGCATGACAAAAATTTATAATTATAAATAATATACCCGTATTTAAAGCCAAAGAAAATTACTAACAAAGGTTGATTATGCTATTTTGTTGTGCAGTTGATGTTTTAGTTGTTGAATAATTATCTTGTGATGATTACCAGATTTTTTATGTCTTTAAAATCAAAGTCAATCTTCGATTCATATTTAAATTGGAAATGGAGACAAAGCATTGCATCTAGAATATATTAAAACACGGTTGATTGGAAGATGATGCCTCAGAGAAGGTCATTGAAAGTGTAATATAACACTATTCAGGTGACTGTGAATGGAGCTGACTCAAGCAGTAATCCTACCCTGCTAATCACAGCTTTGCCAAAAAATGTTCACGAATTCTTGAAATTAAAGAACATTGATGATAGAATGAATCAATCGACCGATGAGCAACATAATCATTTATTTGATGTTTTTTTTTAGGATTGGTGATAGCCAAATAGGTACTTCAGTAAACTTTTTAACTGAACACTGACCTTACTTTAGCTTATGATACGACTTAATAGGTGGAAACCTTTAAGAATTCCTTATCACGGAAAGCGTCGTTTTTATTGTCTCCCTTTTCGTTCCCTACGCCGGAGGTCAAAACTTGGAGAGCTAATTTTTGACATTATTCTTGCACTTCAGATGTATGTAGAGATGTTTAGGTGCCGTTAGATGGAGAACGTACACGAGGGATACTGAGGAGCGGAGGGGGGGGGAGTTGATAAGGGAAGTTAAGTTCAGAACTTTCTATTTCCCAGCCCATTTTAATAAATATCGAATTCCATCGTTTTTAGTCCGCAGAAAAAATTCCAAACAGGACATCCTTTCAAAATCGAAGGCTTTTGTGAACAAACTGGTAAAAAGCTGTTTCTCTACGCTGTCTATTAAAATTTCGAATCACGCATGTTTTTTTTTTCCATCTTCTATGGAATTTGATCTTCTCACCATTTAAAAACTGTTTAATTGTTTATGGTAATGTTATAGTCAACTGGAATATCAGGCTATGTCGGAAGCGGTACTTTATTCTTTTTTTATCGATTTACCAGAGTTTGTAGCGGAAACGATGTAAAGATTATACATTTTAAAGTATATTTTACTATACTTGGAACCACAAAAAAATTCTCTACCAAAAAATTTCAAATGTTGGAAATCCCCCATCTCTACATGGAAATCGATCCTAAAAAAGGTATTCAAATAATCACTTTTTTGGTAAGTTTGAATTTCAATGTTTGAAAGAAAAAGTTATCGGAACTGACCAAGCCTGGTCAAAACAAAAAGAAAGGCAAACGGTTTTAAAAAGAAAAAAACTTATACGTCAATGACATTTTTATTGCGGCTGATAAGTAATATTTTATGGGACATGTTTTGTACCAAAGAAAAAAAGTATTCATTCTTTGTTTTATAAACAGCAAACTAGACTGTAAAACCTGATGGTTAATAAGAACTGAAGTACGCCTGACACGCTGATTTAACGAGGTGATCTTAATAACAGCAGTCGTTAAATATTAATGCAAATCGTAAGGATATTGCTACATGATTCTATTTCTTCAGATGTCTTGTAATTCGAAACCGTACTCCTTGTGGAACGCACTAGATGACCGCGAGTTTTACCACATGGACAAAAAAGTGATCATTATTAAAAACATCGATAGTTTTCTCTCGTGTCAGAAGAATATAATATTTTTTTCAATATTCCTTCTAATAGCGCTGGAAACTGTCATCTACCTAACACGGAGTCAGTAAGATGAAAAGTTTTTGTACTTTGGTAATCCTTTCAGAGTTTGAACATATTGAGCTCATATAGTCAATGTGTAAATTTATCAATGTTATTACAGTGCTTTCATGAGAGGAATGGCTGGCGCGTGAAGTACCTGAGTACATCATTGATTTGTCTCTAAAGTCTATTTACATAAAAGAAAAGACACCCTTTGAAACGGGAGGCTAGAGAGAGATAGAGAGAAAGTGACAGAGACAGAGACAGAGACAGAGAGAGCGAAGGCAAGTATTTGTATCTTTCTTGTTCTTATTCTAAGCGTAAGCAACAATTACAGAGTCAATTTAATATTGACAAACTACTTTCTTCAAACATGTGACTGAGGATTCTATTACCATAGAGACCAATGATCATGGAGCGTTAAACCAATGCTAAAATGTTGTAGTTATACCAATACATGGTAGTATAAAAAAGGTAACAAGGTAGACTTCTCTATACCACACTGTTAAGTTTCTTGCTAAAGAGCACGTCATGGCTCCAATACTACAGGTTATTTTATGTGTGTTAGATAGATACAGCAAAGTGTTCAGTTTTTTTTACAACTACAGAAAATTTAAAGAATGACACGCTCTATTAATGTCAGCTATCTAAGGACCATACATTTAGTATTACATAGGTTACTTGATTAAATTGTATTGGATAGAAAACTGATTGGAATAGCTTCTGGTTTACCAAAAGTTGATTACTCATCATGGGTATCAGTTTTTCCACCTCAAAACTGGTCATTGCCGGATGTTGTTATGAAAGGAAACACAATTTTTATATAAAAGAGATTCTCTCAAAAAAATAATGGCATTTTTTCAATAATTAACATCAAAATACCTCACGTTTCAGAGGTTTGCCGTATAATAAATCAAACATAGATATTCTATTCTCGTTTAAAAAGCATAATTAATCATTCCACAAGTGCATCAGTGAATAAAAAAAATTATTAAGGCAAGCTACAAAAATAATCATGCTCCTTTTTAAAAAGCTCTAGCTTCGAAATGGCTCTGAATACTTGAAATTTGCAGCTCATTGAGCTGAGAAAGATATACGACAAAAGGACGGAATACACTGCTCTCCCAGTGGACCGGTCGTTAGTTTACTGGCCAACATAAAGATTACGTGGTAGGGCGTTGGTTCTATCCTTTGTGTCTCTACAAACTTTCTCTGCTATGCGCGCACCAGATAGCACGTCGAGATAGGAATATCCACAATCTCTTGGGACCACATGTCTCTCTCTCTCTCTCTCTCTCTCTCTCTCTCTCTCTCTCTCTCCCTCTCTCGCTTTCTCTCTCGCTGATTCTGTATCTGCCCTGCCCCTGGAATTACAGCGAATGTGTGGAATTTTTTCTTTCGGTTCGAGTTTATCTTTCGAAAGACCACTGACTTCTCAGGACTGTATCAACAAAAGTGGTCAAAACATCTACAGTGTGCACCTCGTAGATAGTACCATACTTTTAGCAAAGAAAAGAGAAATCATTCTGTTTAATTGCAATGTGAACGAAAACAGCTTAAACATCGGACTTCACATGAATATGTGCAAAACAAAGACAATCATTATGTGAAGAGACCAGGGCATTGTTATCGACATTAACATAGAAGGTAATCCCTGGAACAAGTGAGTACATGTATTTTCAACTATCTGAGACAGCCTTTGATAGAAAATGGGAGAAGCAAAAACGAAATCACATCTAGAATTAAGATAGCCAAAATGCAAGTTTTCTCAAATGAAGGGCATTTGTACACCATTCTAAGTCACTAAGGTGACTAAACTAAGGCTGCTTAACTGCTTTATTCGACCTTTCCTTTTGTACGGAGTGAAAACATCGACCTTGGGCAAATAATTGGAGAAATGGTGTCGCCTTTCGAAATGTGGACATTCCGTCGCATTAAAATAAACTGACAAAGAAAATGTTGGAATGAAAATGATAATTCATTATTTATACTCCAGCCAGAGCTATTCGAAACAATTACGAAAGAAGTCAATATTTCGGCCACGACTCCCAATGCAAATCAGTATTTGAGTGGAAGGTTGAGTGCAAAAGAGACTGAGGGAGATCCCCAAGGACGTGGTTTGATGATATAAAGGTATTAGGCGGACTAACTAGAGTGGAATACAGTAACCAAGCTTATGAGCGATAAGTTTGTCATGTCGTCACAAGCCGACCTCAGAAGAGATGACACCCGATGATGATGATGATGATGATGATGATGATGATGATTGTGATAATGATGATGATGATGGTAATGATGATGATGATGATGATGATGATGATGATGATGATGATATTCAACCTTCCTTTTTTCATTTATTTTCCCTTACCAGTTTTCGCCTTGTCAGCCCTGACCCCCCTCCCTCGAAATAACAAACTCTAGATCCCATTTACATAGCGTCGGGCATCATAGCTTCGTGGAATTTATAATTCTCTTAAAACAAGAGAGTTGACTGGTCAAACTGGTATTTCAGTTCGACGATCTCTTAATATGGTATTCATTTATTTTCTACCTGAGAATTTAGAATTGTATGTACCGGGTACTGATATATTGCCCGGTCCTGTAGGCTTGGATTGGAGTATTTTAGCGAAAAACAAATAATCTAAACTCACCTAGCCTTGTCAGCCGCGTTGACCGAAACGTCTATGCTCTTTACAAATCTAGAAAAAAAAGAGAGAGAAAAAAAAGAAAAAAACTATATATACATCAAGTTGTTGATATCGCCAAATCAATAAACTCCGGTCCAAAAATACCAAACAGCCTGGTGATTTTATATTTGACACTTTTATAGATCAAAATGCAACATTATGATTTGGTATTATCTGGAAGAAAATACTAGTAATAACACAGAGTAAGGTTATTCTAAGTTACGAACTTGAATAAGGGCGAATGGTCTGACTCGGATTGTAATACATCCTTGGTGAGATGAGGAAGGCTGAGGGTTATTGTTACTCGCCTATCACTCTAAGCGCCCCGTAGCGCGAGCTCCTAAACAGCGTGAGCTCCTGATTAAATCGACTATTTTATTCATAGCACTGAGTTGATAGCGCATAATTCGAATACCATGTCTTCCACTAGGAAAAAGCGACCAAACGCAAAGTTTAAAGATTCTCTATAAAATACTGACTGTTGTGTGTGTTAAAGAAAAGAAGTGCAATAAAATTGTTGTTGCGTGCCGATTGGAGGAAACTTCGCCAGAAAGTTGAGCAAGTAGTTTGTTTTAGAACGTGCTTTTTTGTGCTCGATTCATCCTAAAGGCTAAACAACAACGTGAAGAAGGGTGTTTGTTTTGGCCGTGTCTCCTAGTCGATGGCTCGCCAAAAACCGTGGACAGACCCATCCGTTTATATGGTGACAAGCAGTAATGAACGATGGTGATTGATATTGCAGATACAACACGGACACGAACAATTGTTTTAGCTAGAAAAGATTGCGAAACCAAAGTCAGCGCGGACCAAGCTGTATTAGAGCTGCAAAGCGATGACATTATGATGAGATGAAATGTTCAAGAAAAAAAAAGGCAGAAGGTCGATGCCTTAAAAAATAAAAGATGGGATATCTTATAGTGACAGTAAAAAGTATTGTCTAATATTTGTCTGCCTCTCTCTTTCTGTCTCTCTCTCTGTCTCTGTCTCTGTCTCTCTCTCTCTCTCT
>BMAT01012884.1:206205-226221 GCA_019649035.1 Elysia marginata
TCTCTCTCTCTCTCTCTCTCTCTCTTTCTCTCTCTCTCTATCTATATCAACTATTTTATCCATCTTTTTGCCTACCTATCTATCTCTATACATTTCTGTTCCTGTTTTCCCATTTCTTTATTTTTTCCCCTACCGTTTTTTTTAAACGTTTCAAACCCAAATATAACTCCTGAAACCTATAGAACTTCAATCTTATAATGCTATGCCTCAGGCTTTTTAACTAACCCATTCTGAAGAATGCTTGTAATACTGAAGAAATAAATTAGAGAAATAACTTACGGATCCAGCAAATTCAAAACTCCCATGGAAATAAAACTTGCTTTTCTCATTTATTTTGAGACATATTTATGGGTAATAACTTTGCTTTTCTTTGCAATGAACACGCGCAGTGCAGACTGATTCAAGATCGAATAGTTAATCGAATTTATAACAAAAACTGTTTGCATTTTTTGATGGTTTATGATGTTTTAAATCATGTCCACACCACCGAAAAAATATAAAAAATCTGTTTTAAAAGTTTTTGTAATACGGTATTGCATCATTTTGGCTTTTACAAACTTATCACTTAACTTATAAGTCTTTTTGTATGTTTTTTTTTAAATTTGGTAATTTGGATTCCTTTCTTTTAAGTATCAAGTATACCAATACAATTTTTACAATCTTACAAAGCTTTTAAAGCATTTCCAGTTATGAATACAACGTGGACCTTACTTATCGTGGTGAAATAATGTAGATCCTAGTCATTTAGTTTCCAATAAATTATGTTATGGTTGGATCTATATCAACAGATAGAGAAACATTAGCATGAAATGGAGGCTGGGTGGATCATAACGGGAGTCATTCTAAAACTTATTATAGTTTAAAAAACCGTCTCAGTGAAGTTTTGTCTAATGATCACAATCATACATTTTTAATCATTATGCGCACATGTCAGCTTCATATGCTGCGAGTTCTTCAAAGCTAAAACTATAATTTGTAATTAGTTTTACCATTGAGTGGCAGAAAGATATTTTATCTTGATGGAAATCTGCTATCAGCTGAAGAAGATATTAAATAGGTGCAACATTTTTTCTCTATCTCCGCAACACGTTGTGAGAAGCTATTAAGTAAGAAGATAAAATATTGGTTTAACTTTTTGGACACTATTAAAACTGTAAGTGACAAAATGTTTGAAGCCTAATTAAAGAGAGTTTACAGAATAAATTGACTTGCTGTGTAAAACAAGCATACGTGTGGACGGTATTTGACGTTTTCTCTTCTCAGTACTAATGCCTGGCTGAATACATGCACTTCTTTCAACACCTTTAATCCAACATGCGCTCGTAGCGACTGTGGTTACAATATTCTGACTTTGCCTGCACAGCACCTCCACTGAATAAATCAACAACAAAACATAGGTTAAAATGTCAACGATGTTATTATACAGCGCCTAATCCACGAAATGCTGCAAGCGCTTTACAAATTCCGGTCGGGTCATCAACAAACAATAAACTTCTGAACTCACAGAGCAGCCAGTAGGTCTATTACAGCGCTTTACTCTAACACATTGCCCAGAACCGTGTACTCATACAGCCGCTGAGTGCGGCGAAGAAATGTGTGTAAACAGCCTTTCTCAAGGACTAAAAGTCCACCTGCTGAACTCAGGATTCGACCACGGAAGGTCTCGATCCGAAAGCCAAGCGCCTACCTGTTACCACTGGACCACTTTTCCACATCTTTCGCAGATTTACATGTAACTCTTCAGCTGAACTGCAGAGCGTTGAATGCATGCGTGCCCCTTATAAAAAGATAATGGGCAAGAAAGATCACTAGTCTATACACCGCCAAGTTTCTAAATCTACTCCCTGCTGTGCCATTCATAGGTACAAACCTTGTTGGCAATGCTTCCCCAGGACCGCAAGTCAAAGTGACCGTGTCCCAAAGAACCACTACTATTCTGGGAGCACCCCATTTGCCGGCTAAACTGATGTCAGAGACAAAAATCTGTTGGTTTTTTTTCTCATGTTTGTCATTTGACTGATCTGTAAGCTAGTAAGTGAAACATTTTCAAGCGCAAGGTTTTTCCTGAGCTTCTCTGCGTTGGACAAGTGTTAGGTTGTGTGTTTTGCAGTTGGTGCTTGTAACGAAGTTAGACATTGTTCTAGTCTAGTTCCTTAGACATGCTGTGTACAATGTAGACCGAGATTAAGGCTACGCTTTGTTTTCTTAATGTGTTAAGCATTCGTAGTTATAAGTAACTTGCGGATTTAATAACTCGTTAAAATCTAGAATGATCGCCTATTATTAGTTTTGTAGATCTAGTCTTCTGGATTTATCTAGATTACTACCTTCCGGTTAATTTACATAATGACGGGTGACCTATTTTTAACTAGGCTCGCGATTGGGTGTCGCTGCCGTATTAGGCCACGCTTTTCTCACCTTTCTTGTAAAGGGTCGAATATCTAGAATTTGTGTGCTTTTTCATTGTGTGTTTTGCTTATAAAAAGAGCTCGCGTGGTTGAAAAGGAGAGATAAAAGAGAAGACTCAGAGACGACGGAGAGGATAGAATACTGGACGAAGAGAGAGTGAGCAGTTTTCTGCAAAAGTTAGATCTACGAGTTGTTTATGCTGGACATTGGCAATTCCACTGTTATTATTTTCGACTGCTGCTGGATGTGAATACTGTTTCGTGTTGATTTCTTCATTTTGAGTTGAATAAACTTATTTTCTACGTTCTTCACACGACTTTTCACGTTTACAAGATTTTAAAAGAACTCACAAGTCTCGCATCAGGAGTTTTATTCGTTTACTCGATTATTATTTCTGGTGTTTGTGACAGTGCTTTCTCCTTTTTTCTGATTTACGAGAGAAATGATTGTTATACTCGCAAGAGGTCAGTGAAATCTACCATGTTTCACTTGCGCTGTCAAACCTCGGGCTAATGAATATTATTCATTCAAAAGTGTATGTGTATTTCGCAAAACAGCCCCAGAAATCACGCTAGAATATTACATTACTTTATTTTTACATGCCACTATAACATATATCGTATAATTAAGTTTAATCTTAAGTTTACAATCGAGCTAATTAGAAAAAAACTGTAGGCAAAACGTTATCATTTTATGCGTGTGAGTGTTGCATCGTCAAAGCTGAGTAAAACTGTAACAACAAAAAATTCTTAAATGACGAGTTGATTTGACAGACATCCAATTGTGTGCCAAATACTAGACTTCTTGGCTGCTACTACCCCACTGTAACAGTTCCTAAGACCAAATACTAGGCGTCTTGTCTTTGTCTAGTGTAGCTCGTAATAAAAAATTATCAAGACTAGATATCTGCTGTCCGATAAAAAGTTATCTCTGTTGCATTTAATAAATACTAATATTAGTTTACAGTTTTTACTTGTACAAAAAATATTCAACAATGGAAGTCGGTCGTAACTTTACTAAGAAAAATAGAAAAACTGACCTTTTGCTTCGCAAAAAAAAAAGTTAATAATTATTAATTTACAACTTTTTCACTTACATAAAATAGGTTCTTGACTTAAGACTAAACCTTTTCTCCAGCAGTCTTAATCTACTGGGACCAATCATACTTAAAAGAAATTATTTCAAATCGTTACAGTCCAGCTGAACGTCGGATGCTAAAGTACTAACATTCAACTGACACTAATTTTAGTTGAATCTCAAAATCGAAGAAACTTTCAAAGCAAATGTTTTTTCCTCATTCTTGCTGAGATCACATTCGAGTTACATGGCTTTCAGGAATATGCTAACAATTTAGTTTCAAACCGCAAATTTTTTTATTACAAGAAGTGATAGTCGTGGTAATTTATCTCAAAAGAGAAATATAAAGACAGCAAACAACTCACACGAAACAGCACACATGTATCGCATTATCGACCTTGTTATCTTTTCACATAAACGCTATTCAAATGGAGTTTTAACTTTCTACGCATACCAATTCAAACACCGCGTTGTTTTAACAACATACTGTTCAGTTTCCTTCAACGTGTTTTTTTATCCCTAAGAGCTGCTCAAATCCCAACGTGAGGCTCTCCAGGTATTTGATCGTAACGGAAACTCACGTTGGTCGTGTCGAGTTTTCACTGGATTCCTGCAGTGCTGCTGATTGGTCAGGTTGGATGACACTGATCTGTGAGACCATCAGTCTAGGTTTTGTCTAATCAGGTTGATTTGGCTTGAATATCGGGTGTCGTGAAAGTTCTAACCTTCTTTTTCACCAAGCATTCTCCACCCAACCCCACCCCCATCTCTCTCCCGGCCCCAACTTTCCCCTCCTCTAAAAACATAAGTTTTGTTGGAAGTAACTTTGTAACGGGCTTTAAAATATCTTTTATAACGAAAGAATTTAAAAGAATACAGATTAAAAATCGATGTTTTTAAAGTAAGTATTTTTTTTCTTTTGGTTGTCAATGCTTTATCATAAAGTTTAAACTTCCCATGACATACAATTGTAACAAAAAACTAAAAAAAAAGAAAAAGTCCTGCTGTAAAGTTATATCGAGACTTCGAAACACCTAGCTCATAGTACGTAAGTAAACAAACCAACTTTGTCTTTGAATCATTTTTAACCAATTGTGCCAAATCAGGTGGAAGTAGAACAAGGGTTTTTCATTACCAAATGTTCGAATACTTTTTCGCTATGGAATTTTATTTAACTATTTTTTACCAATTTGACATGGCTTCAAGGCAATCGTATTTTTTCCTACTTTGTTGATGTGAAACAATAATCTCTTTGAGTCGCGTGTGTTTGCCTCCAACAATCTAACTTCTTTTGTTTATGTTTCTCTTTTAACCTATACAGAATCTTTTCCCACTACTACTGTTTCATTCACTTCCCCCTCATCCCCCCCACACACACACTCTACCCCTCTTCGTATCATTTTACATCGCCTTTCGATTTCATCAACCTTCTTCAAGAAACCCAACGGACAGCTCCTTTAGTTTTGCAACCAAAGTCGTCTCCTCTTATCCTGCTAAAGGAACTCATCGACAATGGTGTCTTTTCATTCCGTAGCATCCGCTCTTTTTGTTTTTACTGGCTTCAACTCGGATCGAAACCAAACCAGACGGAAAGGCGGGTTTTCCCATTCTTCAATGTAAATTTTACTTTATCTGAGGAAGAAGGACGAATCTGGGCCTTCCGTAATTATAATCTAAAACTTTTAATACAATGATTGTTTTCCGAAAAAGGTATGTAACACTTGTATTTCTCAAAAATAATGTGGTCTGATAATTTATATTCAAGCGGTTTAACTCGAACAGCATAGTAAAGTGAAACAAAACAGATGCATAATAAAAGAATAGAACGATAAAAAATATATGTAAATTTTATGAGTAAATTTAGTTTGTTATGCAGGCCAAATAGCAGTTTACAAAATAAATTATAATAAAGTCAATATTTAAATGGGTTATCTAAAATTAATCAGAAAAAAGATTCCGCTGATCAAATAAAGTAGAAATCTGCTGTTAAACGTCTTCCAAAATATAGCTGTTATCTTTTACTATTACCACTGAAACTACTTTTACTACGGCTATTATTGCTGCTATTGCTTCTGCTACTACTACTACTACTACTTCTACTACTACTACTACTACTACTACTACTACTACTACTACTACTACTACTGCTACTACTACTACTACATCTATGGTTAATATCTCTGCTTATGATGATGATAATGTTACAGGGCTTCTGTTGCTTTATACTTTTATACATTTAGTCCTAGCATTTTCAATAGATTATCCTAATTTTTTTAAACTTTATACTTACAATCAGTGAACAAGAAAACAAAGTTCAGTCTACATTGTCACACAGTCAATCCATATCAATGTGATTTATACCCCGCTCTTTCTTCCGCACGATGGTGGCAGCTTTTCAACAAAAGTCTTGAAGTTCTCATTTCAAGAGACAAAACGCTTGTATAGTTAATAAAGTTAAGCAACAAAGATACATTCTCTAAAGGAATTGTCAAAAAGTAGCAGGTTTAAACATAACGCAAAACAAGTTTTAAACCCGATTTACCGTTTGATCGAAGATCAAATTACTTTTTTTACCTCATTGCCATAGCTTCTCTCATAATTTTAAACTTGATGAAAAAGCGCTTATATGGATTCAAAACATTATTAGAACATTAAATCTTTGACTGTTCAAAAAATTCACATGAATTTAGGAATTGTCACATTAATAATATAAATACTATGAATTTAAATAGAGCAACAACTCAAGCATACAGGCGAGATCTTTTGCTGTTCATGCTCGAAATGTAACGCCTGGGTGACGCCAGGAAATAGTTTACCAAGGAACTAGCTCCAAACTTCATTTGATCATCTCAGAGAATACCTGAGCTCTTGGGCCGAAAGCCGAATAAGAAACACCAGAGCGCCACCCCATACAATAAAATCCATTCACTGTTCCAGAAGTATTATTCTGTTCTTGAAAAAAGAAGCTATTTTCACTCTAACCCTACAAAGTGCAGAAGCATAGTGCTAAAATATTCTGTTAGGTAAAAACAAATCACTAGACGTGAGGGCGATTTCAATCCAAAAACCAAGGGCAAAGTGACATTAAACTAGAAACGTCGCCTTTTTAACATTTTCCTGTTTTCTTCTATACTGATCAAAGTTTAATGCCAAACTTAATTACTACAAAAGAGAGCAGTCATGATATCTGTCCCTCACCCTGTCTCTCATGTCTTCTTTCTCATCGGCCTTTTTCTCAAATATTCGATTTTGTTCCTTGTTGACTCTTTCAAATACACCATCAGTTCAAATCTGTCCGCCAATACGTCGTGTAAAGAAGCCCCTAGTCAGAAAATGAAAAAGATTCGCGCTCCTTTTGTTTCGACAGGTGGCAGTCCCTGCAACTGGGTGAAGAGGGTGAGACGTGCGTAGTTTTAAACCCCTCTGGTTTAACAACATCTGGTTTGGGTGTTTAATTAGCTTTGACATTCATCTTGATTTAGATTACTTGAACACTTCAAATAAAAGATGAATTGGCTATTTTTATCAAAAACAAGGTATAACATCTTGAATTGTAGTTTTGAAAAAAGTTGTAATAAAGTGTTCAATTTTTCTTAGGGGGGCTTCTTTTATACATTTCCGTCGTGTTTGGAAACAATCCTACTTAAATTTCGTTTCTTTTGGAAGCAGCACATTTTTGCTGGAGGACGAACACGCTTTACTCACGTACAGAGCCGATAGACACCTAGCGGCGCTTTCATTTTGGCCAGTCTTTCCATTTTTTTTTTGTTTAAAAGAGTGTATAGTTATGTATCTTTTACGCATTGTCTTTGCTGTTTTATCAGTATATACTTTGCTTATCATATCGTATACCATCTTGTTTGCCTGACTACCACTTATAAATTACCTTCCTTAACTTGCTGGATGGGTTAGCTATAATTTGATAAGTAATATTCCCTTTCTTCCTATTATTTTTTTATTTTTCTTGCTAACTCCTGCAACTTAATAATTCTTTCATATTTTTGAAGAAAAATGGTGCAATCAAAAGGTGCAAGAATTTTTTTATCTACCTCTTGACAAAGTACATAACTGTATTACTAAAAACAATAAAGTAAAAAAATCAACCAACACAGCGAAGTTTTTCAATGCTGTTTTACTATATCAACATTTCAGTTCTATATGTTTGATTTTTTTGTTAGTTTCTGTTGTTTTCTTTTGTTTATTTGGTTGTTGTTTTATTTGTCGGGGTTTTTTCGGGGTGCTTACTTATTCAGCAATGCGAGGCAATCTAGTTAAGACTAGACTATCCAGTATACACCTAAATATAATGATTGGGTTATGTAAATAGGTAAATTCTGCGTCTGGTACGACTAAATGTTTATGATGATTTTGTTTTGATAAAGTACAAACCTGGTGTCTTTGCATTATACAACGTTATTAGAATTGCTAAAAATATTTCTAAATGTTAAAATGATTTACATAGGTTGCGATGTACGAATAAAATTGTTTTGGCCTGAGTGATTAGAACTTGTCTGGTACGCTCATGAAGTAATAAACAAAGCGAATTGAATAAAATTATAAATACAATCAACTTTGCGTTGGTTAAAGTAAAAAAAACAACTCTTGCTTTTGTTATAATTTTTACCTAAATACAATTGTAACGTTTGTTTGACAAATTTTAAGAAAAAAACTCCAAATGATAAAAATCACTAGCTTCAGTTTCTTTTCTTTCACGAAAACCTTTATCATTAAAGAACTTAAGCAAGAAAAAAAATCATTTATGTTATTGATGTTGTACCTACTTCATCTGCTTATGGTTTTATAAATCCCAGATGTAGGTGATAAACAATACTTTAATTTGCATATTCTACGACACGTTCTTTAATCTTTTTTTTTTTCTTGAAACAAAAGTATCCGTAATTAATTTAGACCTAGCTGGTGCATACGAAAGTGTTTGACAACGCATTTTAAATAATGTTATCGTCATTTATTTTAAACATGAAAGAAAAATAGTTAATCTTTTCTCAGATAGCTAACAAAAAAAAACCCAGCCAGTTTTAATTTATTTATAAAGTATTATATTTTACAGGTTCTTTTGTGTAATAACTATTATAAATGAAATATTTGTACAGAATGGATCTTTTTCAACACGATGTTTTCAAGGAGAGAGAAAACTCTAATATCATATCTCAGAAGAGTAGTTTTATAGTGTAGTTTCAAAACATGGCGTGGTAGGAACATTGATTTTACTTTATCCGGAAAGCTTTGTAGGGTCCAGGAATCCTCAGATAGAAAAATCCCTTAGGCTAGTGTTTTTTCGGCTTTATCTTTGTTAAACCACAAGATCCTTAGATGATTAATGTAAAGCTCGTGGTTAAATATAACCTAAAGCAGTTCTTTACACGTTCGAACATTTTTTGACGTTTGATTAAAACAGCACAGTATCTTATGCGCGGTAAACAAAACAAAAATTATATATTCGTTTCATGCGACCGTTCACTGCGAATTATGTCTTTATGTCACATAAAATGGTGTCGGTGTCGGCCACAGCCTTTTTCATACACCCTCCCAAAATCGCTGCCAATCTCTGTGAAGCCCGAATGTGTGACGTCATTGCGCTGAACTGTAGTTTTTTTTTCTTCTGCTTAACATAATCTTAAATAGTTGTGAAACTTTGTGCATAAAAAATTAGTCAATTTTTTAACAATCGGCGACCAAAAGTTTAATACAGTTATGAACAGAAGTAGCTTTTGTGTTGTGCTTTTAAGATATAACAATTTACCTTGATTGGCGTCTATTGCATTTAGATCTATATGTTTTCTCGATGAAGCCTCAATTTTGAAATGCAATGCCAGAGAAAAAAAGCGCGTTAGGACAGCTCACTGTACTAACCGAATCGGTGATTGTTCTGCCTTCTTCGCCAAAATCTTTGGAAACGTGTGCTCAGCTTTTGACACGAATACGTCCTAACTGAAAATAACAGAGACCTTAAGCACACGCACCGTGTCTTACTACGCGTACTTGAAAATCGGGAAAGCAGATCAAGGAAACTATGAAAATAATGAAACCAGTTTCTAAAAAAAGACCCACAGACGTTCGCGTCATGCTCACGGGTTGGCTGCTTAAAGTCTGTAATGACCAATGAAGACCCTGAACGTTTGTTTGAGAAAAGTTTTACAAGCTCAGATGCATATTCTGTTTGTTCACTATAGTATAGGCCGTGGTTACCCAGTCTACAAATTGCATTAACCAGGTTCATAATGATACAAGAAAGCATTCACATTACTTCTACTTACTTAAGTGCCTTTTTTTATTTCTAAATAACGGTTTTATAAAACTTTAGAAAGATTGAGCCATTTTGAGGTTCGAAGCGAGCCAAATACTCTAGTTTTGAACAAAATTGTGTCCTTTGAGTGTGCTTCATTAGCAGGCTAGTTACAGTTTTGTTTTTCAATTTCAATCACGTTCGGATGCCTTTTAATTTTAATACATTAGCTGATATTCAGAGGTAAGTTTGAAGAGCACTATCAGTCTGGTTATCGCCTGTGTCACAGCACTGAGACTGCTCTTCTCAGAGTTCACAATGACATACTTCAACTCATTTATAAACAAGAGCAAACATCCTACAATGCTTGGGTTACTGTATTTAAGTGCTCCTTTTGATACAATAAATAAACAAGTCTTATTAGATAGACTTAGGACATTGTTTGGGATCAGTGGAAGTGGCTTAAAATCGATACATTCCTACATGAGCGACAGGACTATGTAAGTTAACATACAATTAGATGCTCCAGACCAAGGGAGATATTATGTTTTGGAGTGCCCCAAGGATCCGTCCTAGGACCAATATTCTCTTTAATGTATACTGCTGCCTTGGAAGGAATCATCTCCCAATATGGTCTTAGTTTTCAGATGCATGCGGATGACACATAAATATATTTTCCTGTATCAAACCAAACTAAAGCACAGCTCAAGATTTTTTTTTAAACATATGAAAGACTTGATGGTTACTAAATAGTTGAAATTAAATGGGAAGAAAAGTTTTATTTGTTAACCGAAAAAAATGCAAAAAGTGCATGTGATCTTAAACATTTTGATTTCTCTGGAAGCTTGTTGTCTGTTCCCACTAGTAATGCTTATAAAAATTTACGCTTTTACTTTAATTCAAACTTGAACATGGAATGTCATATAAAAAAAAGTTTTTCAATCATGGCATTTTCAGTTTAAAAAAATTCGCAAAAACAGAGATCTTGTTTATAAAGATAACACCCACATGTTGATGCATGCTTTTATTACCACCATACTTGATTACTGTAATTCTTTATTAAATGGTTTACTAAAATGTTTAATTAAAAGATTACACAAAATTCAAAACAAAGCCGCAAGATTAACAGTAAGAAAAGGAAGAGACACAACATCAGGAGACATATGAGAGGAGCTCCATTGGCTGCCAATTTAATAAAGCATTTGTTTTAAGTCTTTAACAACCTAGCCCCTTCCTATCTCCAGAACCTACTTATACCTTATAAACCTGCACGCATTGTAAGATCCTCAAATGCAAATGTACTCTGTGCAAATGTTATTTCTTCTAATTTTAAAGCTAAGGCTTTTTCAACGTCTGCCCCTACTGTATGGAATTCCATGTCTGAGTGTACACGTACATTTGTACTTGTAATATTGTCGATACCTTTAAGAAGAAATTAAAGACCGAACTTTTCCAGAGAGCGTTTTATTAATGCCTCTCTTTTTAATCAGTCATGTAATTTTAAGTCTATGTTTTGCTCTTACAGGTAAATAGGTCTCATATTAGGTTAATTAAGTTTTGGCACTTTGTGCCTCTTTTTTATATTTTTATCGTCTTATATGCATTTACCATGGTATACATGTATTTCTTTATGTATTTTTAATGTCAATTTTATGTATTGCGCCATCAAACACTCTATAGTGGATTTTAGGCGCGTTATAGATAAACTACTATTATTACATTAATAATATTATTATTATTATTATTATCATTGTTATTATTATTATTTTTATTTTTTTATTATTATTAGTGCAATCCTGAGTGAGTAAAGTGTCAATAAATAGTTGTAGAGGCATATAAATTTCATGGAATAGTTATATTATAGGATTTTATCATTTTTAATGTTTATTCCTTTATTTTCTACACTTATCCCTCTACATCTTAGTCACTTACCACTATTACCTCTTTTATGTTTTTAAAGTCCCTTATTCTCTTGCTCATTTTGGAGTTATCTCTCTCTCTCTCTCTCTCTTTCCTCTCTCTCTCTCTTTTTCCTCTCACTCTCTCTCTCTCTCTCTCTCTCTTTTTCCTCTCTCTCTCACTCTCTCTCTCTTTTTTTCCTCTCTCTCAATCTCTCTCTCTTTTTTTTCTCTCTCACTCTCTTTCTCTCTCTCTTTCTATCTCTCTTTCTTTCTTTCACTCTCTCTCTGTCTCATCGATCTTTGTTCACATCTCGACACACATGATATTTGCTTGCTCTGTGTGTCTCTACAGCCGAACCTGATGGTTCCATCCTGTTTCTATAAAAAAACCACATCTACTAAGCAAACAATGTTGTTTAAAAAAGGGGAATAGCCCGATCATATTTATATTAATTTATAGTCGTTAGTTTCTTCTAGGTCTTGCTTGTTCATTCATAGCAAGGAACAGTAGATATTAGTGCTGTCTCAATAAAAGTGCTGTTTAAACGTTATTAATATAGATATATATTGAGGTTGGTATTGCTCTTTGTCATCTCGTTCTCCTTGGTTACATTTTTTCCATTTTGAATACTCTTTTCAACTCCTTTTTTCTAACATTAATTATTCTTTTCCCTTTTTTATTTTTCTTCTCGATCATCAATTTTCTCTATGCTCTTCTTCTTCTTTCTATTGTTCTTTCTTTCTTCTTCTTCTTTTTCTTTTTCTTCTTCTTCTTCTTCTTCTTCTTCTTCTTCTTCTTCTTCTTCTTCTTCTTCTTCTTCATCTTCTTCCGCTTTACCACTTTTATAGATTTATATTTAGTGTTTGTTCTTGTTCATGTTGTTTTTGTTCTTCTTCTTGTCATTATACTTTTTTCCTCCCCAAACCTCGGAGGAAGACTCCGCACTGCACCAAATAAGCCTCATTACTCCAGTGTTTGTCCACAAGTCACAACTTGACCATGAGATGGTGTGACAGCGTACCCATCACAGTGACATCTCTTACCAGTACCCCTTTCAACCCGGCATCAGGTCACTCAGTTTCTAGACACCCCAGGGCTGGCTTGCTCTAGACTTCACAATAGTCTCCCCCTGGTTGGAGGAAACGCCCGATCTTTCTCACCACTGGCCAGAAGATTGCATTTATTTTAGCGATTACTTAACTCTGGGCCAGAGCTAATTTACTCCTCTCGGAGCCAACGAGAAAGAAACAAAATAGAATATTTTGGTAAAAATCAGATTTTGTTTCGATTTTTTTTTCGGTTGAACATTCCTGGAACTTTAGAAGGATTCTTGGTTTTTGCTCTCTGCGTACATAGATCAACGTCAAGGGGACTTCTCTCTCGGTTTAGCGGGAGAGTATATGGGTATCTTTTTTTTTATCTGCACGCTAATAGCTAGCTGAAAAAGCTCCTAATCAAAACATTATTTTGTATATTGATACGACAAACTTTGGCAATAACTAAGTCTCATCTTATCAAAATGTTTTCAAAAAGCATTTTTTTTTAAATGTCTTAACATCAATTAATTCTTAAATCTTTGTATGTTAAATCTTGATTCAATCGGGGCGTCACTATAGATACGGATGCAACTGAGGAGGTTCATATCGTCTCAACGTCTATGTCAAACACTTGCTATCTCTTAACCTAGAAGAAGTGATCAGTCTAAACGTTCTGTCTTCAAAGAGTTGTAGGTCAACATAGGTCAACATCAACTAAGATGAAACCGAGATACAGCTATGACAATATTTAAAGCTCACGCTTACAGCACATCAAAACCTCTATGGGCTTGTGTACAAAGAGTTGATGTGGTAAATTTAGAAGTGATCTCAAGATTCTCAAGACCGGGAATTTTCAGAAAAAGATGAACGAACAAAGTTTTTAAATTTTATTGTTTTGCCAGTGCACGCTTTTAGAACGCGTGGCAAAAAATTTGCTCTATTCATTTCTAAACTTTCAGATTCATGAAGAATGATTCTCACCTATAATCTTCAAAATGGGTCTTGGGGTGAGTGGGGGGCACGAATCAACAACGTCTTCGGCATTGCCGCTATCCCATGTTTGATTTTATGTTACGCAAGTGCCAATAAATTTAGAAAAATAGCAGCATTTCTTTAAATGCTAAAAACAGTAACATACTTTGTACTTTAATTTGCAGAAAGAAAAGAATTTTAAATAGAAGCAATTTTTAAGGAATTATTTTATTTACGAACGTGCTTTACATAGCCATTTCAATTTTCAGTGCAGTTTCAGATTAGAAAGAAGTGAAGAGGCGGTATGTCAAACTAGAAGAAGACCAAGCCTAGAGTCAAGATCTAAATCTAACCACATCTAAATTTCGCTATGTTTTGATTTTTACTTCTTCGAAACTGTTGCAATGAAAAGTAGGTCTAGTTGTTATCGAAGAAGAGACACAGCCCTCTAATATTCACGTCAAATCAAGAAGTATCTTTTTCCATTCAGTCTCAGTTCAAGTAACTTGAAAACTCTGAGACTGAACATCTTTGTGGCCGGTGCGTTTCGTTTTGATTGGCTTTAGCTTTCGTGAAATCGACTGCCTAAAAAGATGGGGTTTTTTTGCTTCGTACGAAGAAATTGTAGTGAAAGTTTAAAATTTTATTTCTTACGCACATTCCCAAACATTCAAAGTATTTTTTTTTTATTGAACGCCGCATAAGAATCGATGCAGTCGTTAAAACACTTTTTACAAACCAAAGAAACGGCTACTAAAACAGACAGATAGATGTATTAGGTCGTGTTTAAATGATGAAACCGGTAACGCTACGTTGCGAATAAAGTTTTCGTAAAATGATTACGACCCTGGTAAAAAGGGCGATATTAGTATGAGTTCTTTTTTTAGGAAAAAAAGGTTCATGTGTTACTCAAACTTTCTTTCTCTTTTTACATTTCTCAATTATTCTTCCTTGCTCTCTCTCTTTATCCCTTTTTTCTGTTTTTTCTACTCTATTACATCTGTTTCTTTTCTATTTCTAGTATGTTTTGCTATAGCTTTTATAAAATAACCGTTTGCCCCCCTCTAATAATAAATAATAGTATGCGATAATTCTCGTCAGAGGTGATCAGAAACAAGGATAACCAAAATATTATTTTTAAGCAGCAGTTATTTAAAGCTTAGCACCGTTCTCATAATAACTAGCAGTA
Organism: Elysia marginata; assembly: GCA_019649035.1. Lineage (NCBI taxonomy): Eukaryota > Metazoa > Mollusca > Gastropoda > Plakobranchidae > Elysia > Elysia marginata. The sequence continues at coordinate 221,036 of BMAT01012884.1, forward strand.
GAAATAATATCCTGTAAACCTAGCAGGGAAACTCATCTTGATAAAAGGCTGGTTTCATTACAGGCTCCAAGTTGTGAACTACGTACACACGTACTTAACAGTATTCGACAAAACAAACCCCAAGCGTAATCTATTCCTTCATCATATATTATAGCCCGATCTCTTCCCTCATCAAATATTATATAGATACATCCACAGATGAAGCCCGGTCGGATATACTTTCAATATGCTTATTTGTTCATCTCAACAAAGACGTTTATAAAAAAAAAAAAGAAGGTCGCAACGCTGATATTGATTTGTCTCCCCTTTCCAATTTTTGTCTAGTGTCGTGAGGGATCATTAATTCCTAACAATTACCGTTATGTCTACCCGTAGGCGATGTGAATAAATATACTCCTTCCCTCCTGATTCCAGTCTCATCGCGATCTGTTCATCTCATCAGCTTAGACTATCTACTGCGTTTAAGCCAAGAGCAGTTACTGTGACTGATACAAGAAACAAATTCAACAAAATAAGGAACCTACAGTGCGCTATGTACCAACTCACTGAGGAGCAAACCTGATAATTTTATCTACAGATTATTAGGTCTGTGGACCATGATGACTTTAGCGGCTTCTATCGCTACAAGCCCGCCTAGACTTGGAAATTAAGATTTTTTTTTTGTTGATAAAAATGTGGTCGTCAAAACCTGAGTGAAAAAAAATCGCCACATGGGGCAGTAGCACTAGAGATGGTCTTTGGAAATCTCTCCTTTCCTAATATTTCTAAAAGTAGAGTAAAAACAGTTATTGTGTGGATCTTTTCTAACAAGTCATTTTTTTTGTGTGGTTGCACATTGCTCTAAAGGTAGCGTTGTCCCTTAAACAAAATAACAAATGAATCTATGCGACTGATTTATGTCTCCGACACGTATTGAATATTCACAAAGGTAATAAGTCAACTTTTCAACAAATCTGTTTCTTCATAGCCCAGCAACCTGTTATTATCTTGATTATTTTTGTTTTTTACTGTTTTGATTTCCTTTGTATATTGGTATAGTCTCTTGTTTTAAAGTCAAGGTATTCGATGCAATCCTCATCACAGAGTTTCGTCAATTCATGATTTGACCATCATAAATTACACTAAACATTTGCAAGGAGGCAAGAGATAGACTCATCGATCTCGTTAGAAAAAAAATTGTAGCTGCGAAAACTGAAATAGAAAACAATAAAGAGATACTAGAAAAAAAAACAAAATTTATATAGTTTTATAAAGAATACAGTTTCCGGACTATCTGCGATTGAGTGGTTGCAGGAAATGATGCATGACTTCCCGCTTTCAATTATCTGAGAAAGAAAGCAAACTGTTTGGAAGTGGGGAGTTATCTTTTACTCTTACAATTATAACCATACGGCGTAAGAAAAGACTTTTATGTTACTTCTAAGTGTTCTGTAAGTGAGTTATTTCCACATATATAAAAGACTATTTGTTGGTAAAGTTCGATCCATCATACACTATTTACGCTCAGATGTTTTTCAAAGTTTTTTTAGATTTAGGTCTAATCATTTACTTCGAGCAATCGAAAATGTTCCAAGACATTTTCGATTGCTGGATTAGTAATACCAAACCATTACAGTACACAGCGGTATGTTTCTACACGAGAAACAATCTCCTGTTAGTTTTATGTTCAGCTTATTAAGTCCGTGGACCATGATGACTTCAGCGGCTTCTATCGCTATAATCTCTCCAACACTGGGAAATCAAGATTCTCATTTTGTTGGTAAGAGTGTGATTATCAAAGGGTATGTTCTTAGAGGGCCTGATTGAAATTTAAAAAAAACCAAGATAGCCCCCGCGGCACTCGCACTGAATCTTCAGTGAAAATTTTTAAGAAAATATTTTCGAGGATTTAGATTAATGGAGGTAAAACAAAAATGACCGCTTTAACAAGGCCAGTTTTGATGTTCATTCTCTTAGAGAGTAAATTTCAGCCCTGCAAAACCGAAAAAAACAATGTTATTGTGCATGGTGTTTTCCTTATTTACTGTCCATACTAAACTCAATATATATAAAAAAATACAGTGTTTTATGTTTTGTTTTTATTACAAAAATATAGGAAAATTTTAGGATATCTGCAATTGAACGGTTGTAGCGCAGACCAGATCACACGACCCTTTAAGAGTCTAAAAAGGGCTAAAAGTGCGTCGGAGGGAGGTAATGCGTTTTACGTATTGTTACGCTTACAATATAAGATAAGCTTTTTCAAAATGCAACCATAGTTTAAAAAACTGTTAGAACTTTTAACTACTACACATTGTGTAAGTGTGTCATAATAGACGCTTTGTGTCATTTCAACTAGCGTCACAATACACTTGATCTATACATTTCACGGCGGCATAAGGTCAGATGCTTCTTATAATGCTTGGAAAAGAAATAATGATCTTCATTATATTTTTTTGGAGTTTGTTAAACTTCAATTTTTTCCATTATCATCTTTCCCTTTTCTTTTTTTTTCTATAGCTTTTAGTTTTAATTCTTTTTGTACCGCATTATGTTCCTCTTTACTAATCTTAAACGCTGTCTTCTGTTTCTGAATTTGATTTTAATACATGTATATCTGGTCACCCATGGTGTGTTAAGATCTTTATAATACCTTTGTCGTTTTTTAAAGGAACAATGGTGTCAACACAAAAGTTGATGTAGCTGCACGCCACCTCAGCCAGCTCATTTCGTACCTTGTTTTCGTATAAGTTTCTGGTTATAGACTTTTTTAACTGGGAGTTGATACTTCGACCTTTGTAAGTAAAAGATGGGTCAGAACTTGCTGGAATTTTTTCATATTATTTACAGCATGCTGTTCCTGCAAAAAGTCTCGGTTTTAATTTTTGACATATTTTCTTATAAATCGGGTAAGACTTTCTTTATCTCTGCACAATTTGGGCGATCTCCAACGATTTGATGATGGCCAATGGAAAACAAAAAAAACATACTTTAAGATTTACATTTAACAAATTAGGTTAGAAAAAAAACTGTTTGTCAAATCCTATATATTGCGCTTGTTGCACTTTGTAAGCTAGAAATGCATGAATATTATGCCAAATACTTAATACAGCATATTTAATTTCAGCGAAGCTTCAGAGATTTTGGCAATGTTGCACTACAACCTATGAACCGGTCAACAATGCGTATCAAATATCTTTCTTTATGGTTTCCGTTTGACACACATTTAAAATGAATTGTTTTATTTTTTATTGCCTCTTGTTATTGGTTAGGAATGCTTATGTTTTATTGCTTATGGTTCATTTGTAATAATTTTTTTCATCTCAAGATTGTGTAAAACAGTGTCACAGACAGGTTCTGTCAACCGGGAAGAGTGAATAAAGGCTTCATTTATTTCAAGATGCATAGAAATTGCCTGATTCTGTCAAGATTCCTGACATTTTTGGCTTAAGAATAAATTCCCTGTGGAAATCAGAGACAAGTAAAAGAAAAAGCCAAGAAGAGTTTAATCTTGGCAAAGGTTTTGGAATAAACTTTAAAAATAAAGGGCGTATGTCATTGAAGGAAATAATGTGAATGATAAAGAAAGGGGGGAGGTACAAGAAGAGCTCCACAAGATATTAGTAATACGATAAAAAGAACACTAAAGATAACAAGTTGGAAGGGGAAAAAAGCATTTACATAAATCGAAATTAGTGATAGTAAGAGAGATGGGAAAATAGGAAGAGAGAAAAAGCTGTTGAGCAGAAAAAAATAAAGTAGAGGCAAACAGGTCACCAAAATCAATGAAGAGATAAAAATAATATGGATTTAAAGGCATGAGGGTACATTGATATAGTAATGTGTTTACAGAATAAAAGTAATAATTGACTATTTGAAGATGTAACACTCAAAAAGATTATCCGGGTATACATACTTCAGAAAGTTTTTCATATGAGTTTTTATTAGGCAGTTTTAAATATTGAGACACGGTTTACAAAGATAACACCTAGCGTGCCGAGTTTTGAGTTGTTTGGGGTATTTTTTCTGTCATTTTTCTTCTTCAGAGTGATAAGATGTAGACCATGTATGTGCCATCCAAGTCCGAAATTCTTTGTCGCCCAATACGTAATCGGTCAAAACACATTTTTATTTATTATGTGTGGTAAAGATGGAGATCAACGCGAAGAGGACCAAGACGATGTACATTGCAAGGGATACAAAAGCGCCTATGTAACAATAACAGTGGGAAACGCAGTGCTCGAGCAGGTCTCGAAATATTCATACCTTGGACACATGATCACGGAGAATGTTGCCACTCTAAAAAAGGTACAAATACGGACTGAAAAGACAATGCAAAAGTTTTGGGAGAACAAAGAGCTGCTACGAAGGAACATTGGTCTCAATACTAAGAAAAGAATCCTGGCGTGCTACGTATTCTCAGTTTTCAACTATGGTTGCTAAGCTTGGACCTATTCCAAGACGGTTCAAAGAAGATACAGACGTTCGAAATGTGGTGCTACAGGAGACTTCTCAAGGTCCCATGGACAGAAAAGAAAAACAACAACAAAAATCATACACATGGCCGATATCGGCGAAAGACTGTTGCAACAACAAAGCGGAAACTTGGGTATACTTGACACATCATGAGAGGCAGCTCCGGACCTTTGCTACAACTATCCTTAGATGGAAAAATCGAAGGGAAGATAGGACAGGGAAGGCCAAAAGGGAACTGGAAAGACCATGTAAAGGAATGGTCAGGATCGAAAAGCTATGGATATACAAAATGGAGAGCCGAGAACAGAGAAGAATGGAGAGACCTGGTTGGTAACCTTCGTACCGAAGACATCACTTGATTGTTATTATTAAAGATATTTGTGAATATTAGCTCTAGAATTGAAGAATTTCAACAGTTTGTGTACCACTGCATAATAATGTGGAATTTAATATTATAAATTGTGTGGCGTCGTGGTATAGTGGTAGACGCTCGGCTTTCAGATCAAGAGGTCCGGGATTCGAGTCCTGTTTTCGGCAGGTCGATGTTTAATCCTTGAGAAAGACCATTTACACACAATTCTATGCCTCACTCATGCGTTAAACGAGTACCCGACTATAGGCAGTGAAATATCTTGTCAGAATGCTAGAATGATGCGTTTAACTAGCTGCTCCTCTGTGAGTTCCAAGGTACTTTGGTTGGGAATGGCCTGTCGGGGAACCCATGTAAAGCG